>JAAGNO010005045.1:1513-21455 GCA_033439905.1 Ceryle rudis
ATCACCCATCCGCATTATCATCACTGCGGACGGGGGGGGGGGCTCTTGAGCACCCAGGCCCTTGAGTCCGTGGGGCGGGGGGTCAAGGGCACCCAGCTCAGTGGGGGGGGGCGCGGGAGCGCACAGCAGCTCGAGCCCGGGGGGCGGGGCGATCGTCGGGCACCCGGGCAGAGGGGCGCGGGGGTCGCAGCGCGCTTCTGCCAGCACGGATCGTGGATTTATTGTGCTTCGTAAATGCCAACTACCGAGTACATTCTGATCACTCACGATGTTCATTGTCTCGGTCCAAATTTTAGAAGGTTGCATGAAAGTAAAACTGCCCTAAGAACCTGAAAAATGAGCTCTGGAAAGATGAGTTTATCTGAGTTTTCAGAAGTATTGCACAGGGAGTCACTATCAGGTGTCAGAAAAAAGAAAAAAGTTGTTGTATAAGCAGGTGTTACGTGAAAGATAGGAAAATGTTCCACCAGGTTACACCAAGGTTTGCTGTTTAGAAAATATGAATCTTCAATGCTTGCCTTGATATTGCATTGTCTACAGTAACAGGACTTTTTTAGGCTTTTCTTCAAAGTCAGTGATCTTGTTTTTTCATTTGTAAACCCTAACTAACTTGCAATTGTTGGATTAGAAAAAAAAAAGAACTGTAATAGACCAGGGTTTTAAACCGCAGGGTCCCACATTTCAGCTGAGTTCCTAAATCTCACCTTTTCCTCCTTAAAATGAAACCATTATTTGATGATGTGTGGCACTTTATTGGCACACACATTGTATTAACCATTGTCTCATTAATAACACTGCTGAAGAGCATGTATTAATACTTTCTGTCTCCAGAGGAGGAACAACCACACTGTCATTGTTGATAACTGATGATATTTTACTATGTGAACACTTGGATAGACAAGACATAAATAGCCATCACATTCATCTTATCAACTGAAAGATTGTAAATACAGTGTCTAGGCTGAGAGAAGTGTGGTCATTGAAAGGTGAATCATATCATCTCTTCTTTTCCTCAAATGCACATAGAGTTCCTTGCCATCGGTATGGATAAAGTTAATGTTGTCCACAGTGTTAAACATCCATAGTTCCTGTTCATTACAGGTGGAAACGTTAAGTGTTCTCCATCATCATTCTGAGAATGAAGCAGTAAATGCTTGTGTTTTTCTGAAATATCTGTGTCTCACATAGAGTGGTAGCATTAGCCATGAGAGTCTGTATAGTAGCCATATCCTTCTGTGGTTTCCGCGCAGTTCTGGTGTCTCGCAGCTGTAGCTGTATGGTAGAGAGGAGGAGTAACTTAGCCCTACCAGTTTTGCTGTACGTCCCAAAAGGTGGTGCAGGAAGCACTCTCCCAGTGTATGCCTATGCTGAGTGATATGCATCACGGAACCAGTTCAGTTATTTGCTCTTTGGGGCTCCAGCTATAGCAGTGTGTTTGGAAATTAGTTCCAGCAACAAACACTGAAGTGCGTAGAGAAGAAACTACTGTAGTAAAAGTAAAAAGATACTTGAGTTGTGAGGAGGGCTTCTGGAAGATGTGGACAAGATAAAAAACTGTGATAGAGTTATTACAGAGTAATGATTCATTATTGTATGTTGTTACATTATAGAATCACAACTAAACTTTCAAAAAAACCAAAAAAACAAATAGTCCAGGAGACAGTATAAAGAGGAGAGAAAAGAAAAAATAATACTTGTAGCATACAGTATATGTATATATACAATATATACAATACTTGTAGGAGGGGTAGCATATTCTCTCTTTAAATGGTGGGTGCCTTCAGATTTCTTCATCTCAGAAAGAAGGTATGTAAAAGTGTCACAAAGATAACATGGGTAAAAAACACTAATGAGATTTCACTGGAGGAATGAAGGCTAAAGGATGAGGAAACTTACATTTGGAAAGGAAAGAATAGCACAAGAAACATTTCAGAAAGTAGAAGAGTAGACAGTAAAAAGGAAAGCAGACCATTTCTGCTTAATACAAGAATAAAAACATGCTCTGGAAGTAAAAAAACATTTAAAAAGGCAACAAGAACTGTTGTGATGCGGTTATGTTGGCGGGTGTGATGATTGCTTTCTGTTCAACTAGACTGTGAAAAGCAGCCAAGCCTCTCAGCGGAATCGGCTACTTGAGACAAACGATGCACTGCCCAGTCACAGGCTCAGAGCTAAATATGAGACAATATTAACCTCAGGCCTCGAGAAGTTTCACTGGCAAGCAGAGAGACTGGGTTCTGAATTGATATTGTAGGTGTGCAGCTATGAGAAAGAAGCGTAACAGGGATAACAAAATCAAACAAAGAAGAGAGAGCCAGAGACGCAGAACAGAAAAAATGGCGAGTATGGCTTTGGGAAGGCAGAGTACAATTATTCTGAAATAAATAAGAGCTTGGGCATTCACTGTGGACAAACAGATTTACATCAAAGACATGGCTGATTATGCAATAGTTTTTTCCTCTCAGTGACACCACCACCACCTTTAAGACCCTCAATTACTTCTCACTGCTTGGGTCAAGAAGGGCTAATCATGCTTAGTCTAATGGATAATTAATCTATGGAACTCATAGTGAGGACTCTTAGTGAAGTAAATAATTTTGTAAATTTCTAAGAGCTTTAGACAGTTAGTGAAGATAGACATCTGCTGTTATACTTTCTGCCCTGGTAATTACAAGGACTATTAATTCTCTCATTTTAGGGGAATGCTCAAGTGAAAAGATTAGGAAGCTGTTCCCATTTATGGTACCTTTACATAGTTAGATGACTATGTGAGCTTTCTTCTGAAGGGTGTAACAGTTTTGACAAAATGTTGAATTAGATGTGCAATTGTTTTGGTTTCATTTTACACCTCCTTTATTTCCAGTAGATTTGGGCAAAAATGATCAAGACATTTGTCAACTAATAGGACAAGTTCAGATGGAGAATAAATTGGAGCTGGATGTGCCAGATTGCACCTAACAAAATTTATCTCTAATCCAAGTAAATTATTTTCTAGAAGTGTCCAAAATTCATACATGCAGCGTGATTATACATGTACTTTGACTCAGGTTATCTGATTAATAAAGGACTCTAATTAATTTTTGCCAGTTAAGCAACCCTTCTCATTTTCAGAGCAACCAAGCACATCAAAGTCCCAGCTGGGAACATTTCTGAAGGTTAAGCCAATTGCACAGAGCATAATGAGAGGAGCCTTGGTATCCTGCTCTAGGGACATATTTAAAATTCATTGCAGGTCCTCTGCAAATGGTGAGCACTTAATGCTGTCTTTGCCTTTTTCTAGGCCTGCTGGTCCTGCAGAACTTCTATCTCATTATCAGTTCTCATGGGGAACGTTAGTTCCCCATGGTGCTTTCCTGCCAGGAGGGCATATTTTAGCCATCTAGAGTGGGTAGAGGGTTCAACAGAGTGATGTTCACTCTTGCCCTATTTCTTGTCAAGCAATGAATTTTTTAAGCTGACCATTCGAAGAGCATCACCTTTTACAGGGTTGTTTGTTATTCTTCTAAATATTCTACTCGCAATTAATTTATTAACATAAAAGTTTAATCTCTGAAGTTTGTAAACTACCTCTGATTGACAGTTTACTATAGAAGTGCAAAGGGAATAAGCAGACACTGGAGAATCCTGTGCATGGCCATTTTGTAATGTAGTCTCACTCTTCCCTGAAGAGCAATGCCTTGGATCCTCCTGCTGTAGCTGGCCTGAGTTTCCCACTGGCCGTCAACTGTCTACCTGCTGATGACAGCTGATAGTTTACATTTAGTCCTGTTTCCTTTAAACATGCATGTGAGCATGTATACAGTTGCACACCCACACACGCATACAAACACACACGCACGGAGTGTAACCTGTAGGTACATTTACACTGCCTGGATACGCTTAGTGGGGAGAGAGGAACACATTTACCCAGGAGTGGGCTTGCAAGTTCTTCTCAACAGTGCTAAAGCAAGCATGAATGGGACCAGAAATGGCTTGAATGGATGTGAACACTGTGATCAGTGAAGGACTGTCATACAAGAAAGGTACATTTTTCTTCATGAGAAAGAAACTGTTAGTCTGGTACAGAGAAAAGTGATAAATAATAAACATTTGAACAGTTAACAGACCAATAAAATTATTTACAATACAGCGTATCACCTGGTCACAACAAAGTTATTACCAGAGAGATATGGTTTAGGTGGGAAAATAGTGCGATGTTACTGAAAAATATACTTGACAAATGAGTGTTAACAAGCTGTGAAAACTAGAAATGCATCTAATTCAGGAGCATAAAGGCAGAACAGAGGGGTAAGCATACTGCAGAGACCAGATTTATTTACAGTAAATGTGAAGGCAGTCATAACAATGCAGAAGCGCTCAACATGCAGACAGCAGCGGCACACAGTAAAAACAAGAGTTTTACAAAAGCATCTTCCTTCATAGGTGTTTTGCAAAGAGATACATGTGAAAAATACAACAGTGTTTATAAGAGCTGGTGGACAAATGTGTAATGATGAAGTGACACAGTGTTTTGCTGGGTCTCATCATATGCGTGACATTTTTGTTATGTAATGCTGGGTAAGAAAAAATCATAACCATGACAATTCAAAATTGACATTTGAGCTGCATGAACCTTGTTACAGTTATGGCATGCTTATGATTAATGGCAGTCCAGGGGGCTTACGATGTGTTTTCAGTTCATTGTTTCGTCTGAAAGAGGATAATGAGGGTTTCTTGCAGTTGCTCACAGAGACATCTTTACAAGTGTGAGAGCATCATGGGACCAAGCTTAAAGATAGTTTTTTGTCTAATGGAAGGCAAGGTGGGCAGACATGGGTTGAGCAAAAATGGGAATTACCTCCTATTGAGGTTAAGTGAAAGTTAACAAGCAGAAAAGTAGGCAGGTCAGTAAAGGCCTTGGAAGTGGGGACAAATCATTTATATTCAGTATGTTGGAGAGGAGAGGCCAATGTACAGTGCAACATCTTTTGCTTCCTACACTGCAGGCAAAACACAATGTCAGGCAAAAGTGAGAGTCATCTTCTCTAGTTACATACAGCACAGAAATCACCTATTGACATGCACAAATACACAGCTGTTGTGGGAAATTCCTTCTGATTTCTGGAAAACAGAAGGTCATGGAGAAGGCTACTAAGCTTTTGGGAAGTAGTCTGTATCTGCTGTACGTCACGCAATCTAAAGCCTCATACGTGGAGATTGAAATGGCAAGAGAGGGTGTTCCTTTTGTGGTTGGACAGATATAGATTATCAGATGCACTAATAAGCTTCGATAAAACTAGCTTTACAAGATTAATCAAGTGCTGTAATCATGTAATAAATCAAATTGATATCTGATTTCATTTGACTCCCTTACCGTCAAGAAACATGCTACCATAGAGCTCTGTAAGTATTAAGAAGGGATATGCCAGCCAGTAGATGGTGATGGCTCTTTTGAATAAATTCAGGCATCAGACTGAATTAACAGCCTAGGAGGGAACGCATTCGCAATGGGACTAGAGTAAAAAGATTTGAGGAAAATCTACAAAGCATGTTTCTCCATGAGAACAGGAGAGGAGGTCACCTGTAGACTTTTAAGAGAAAGGCTATTTCTGCCATTTGGAATTTAAGTCAGGTGTTTTGACAGGTCCAGTTTATAAAAGAAAATACAAGACCGCACCTGCCACTTTCTGGGGCATGCTAAAGCATTATATTCCCATCTGCAAGGATTTGCAAGAGACACAGGTAATTGTGGAAGATCTGCTAATGCTGGGTAAAAGTGAACACCAGCAGCTTTTCATTTTCTTCAAATTTCCCCCAGGAAAACTGAGCAGCAGAAATGATAGGTGAGGCCAACTAGTTCATATACATGGGTATAAGGAAGAATTATTGCGCCCAGACTTTCTATAATTTATAAAGCTCCTGCTTCCCTCCAAATCCTAGAAAATCAGAGACGTATTACCTGATGAACTGCCTCCTGATACTCCAGACTCCCCTAAAGGGAACTCCTATGGAAAGGGTGAATTTTCTTATTGCCGATGAACAAAAGAACAAATTAAAGGTTAAAAGAAAAATATGTTTGAAAAAAGTTACAGAGACATTGTCCTTTAAATATTTAAGAGAACCAACATCAGGTACAGACCAAGAGCTAGATCAAAGGAGAATATACCCTGCATTTTTCCAGGTGTTCCTTTTTGCCTGCTCCTTTGCTGGTCAGAGTGCATTCTCTTTAGCATAGTTCACATCAGACACATGCTTGCTTCTTATACTCATGGGCATCTATGTCACAGCACTTTCTGGTCTCTCATTCAGGACAATGGGCTTGTAGAGTATTTTTTTTTTCCAAAGTGAAGCATCAAGGGGGATGTGCTGCCATGGTATGGACTAAAATATAAATGAGCTTAATTTGTTTTGGAAAGGGAAGTCTGCCAATGTGCATGCTTGCAAATGCATTCCTGGGTAGAACTTTTATGAGACAACTTTCAAAATTGTTGGAAGCCATAGTACAGAAACCATTGCTCAAAACATTCCCTAGCACCCAGGAAAAAAAAAAAAAAAAGATGGGAGTATTTATAAAGTACTTGCTTAATATCAAAGACTGACTATTAAGGAGCCTCATATGATGGAAATGTTTCTGAGGATATCTGTAAAAAAATGCAGAGAGATTTTAAGGTAAATAGAATTTGCACATTCCCCAAATAGACATGCCTTTTTTTAAATGAGAAACATTAAATTGTCCAAAGTTCCATATCTTGAATGAGTAGTTTTAAATAGAACCATGAGGAAACAGGATACTTTCAATTATGAAATTTTATCAAGGCTATGAAGATGACATTAAGGACAGAGATCAGTAAAGGAAGACCACCAGGAATGAAGTTGTAACTCCATTGAAGTCACTGGAAGATTTCCCACTTATCAGAAGAGAATGTCTGCAAAAGATGATTTTCTTCACATTCCTGAGTTTACCCAGGAAACTGGGTCAAACTACAAGCATTTGTCAAACAAATTTAACTTTGTCAAACAAATGCTTGTAATTTGAGATGATTTTTCTCTTCCTTTGTACTAGAGACCAGTGAGAACGTTGTTTATAACGTTGTCAATTAACGTTGTCCCAGCAGAGCGGGTATATCTCCTTTTGCCTCTGAAAACTTAGGCAGCCTTTGAATTTGTCACCAGTTCTACATCTTTAAATGGTATTTACATATGTGAAGTGTAACCCTGGTCTGATAACACATCCATCCTTCAGTACCCATTTTCTTTCCTAACCAAGTTTCCTTGGCAGGGATGTGAAGATCTGCAGATCTGTCTCTTAATGTTTTGTATTCTTAAACCAAACTTCCTATAAAAAGATAATACGAGAGACATATCCAGTCTCACACGCAAAGGGCTTGGGAAGCTGCATTTGACTGCTTTTCTACAGATTATTTCAATCTTTACATAGCAGCAAATCTCTCATAATAGCTCAATTGAGTGTTAGGAAATTAAACAAGATGCTTTTTATGTCAATTTATATGGCATACTGATTGCTTTTTAGCAATTATGATGGTAGATGTAATTAAATACTTTTTTTTGTAATGAATTATTTCTTGGTCAAATTCCCAGCAATTAAAATATTTCACGTTTCTGTTTAAGCATTTGTTGTACTATGAAGTACAATACATGAGGTTGTTTAATTTATTAATAAAATAGCAAAAAATGGAGACTATGATTTGTACAACTTCTTGTAGAATTAGTTCCATTTCTCTGCTCTTGAGACTTCAGATGTTTCACATGATTATTTTAGGGCTATAAAACATGCATTTTCTGTAAAGATTTGGGGGTTGACTTCAAATTTGAAGTAGTTTAACAGGAATACAGAAAAAAAAGCTTAGAGAAAGTTGAAGTATGGGAGTACATGTTGAAAGGAAATACCAAGTTTTTTGAAGTCTTGAAAAATGTCTTGCAGTAAAAAACTTAAAATAGAATTTGCTAGAAATGCTTTGATGGAATGTTTTTCAGCTGATAGTATCTATTTATCAAATTGAAACTCTGCTGGAAGGGATCAATTTTCATATTTCTGGTCTTGAAATGTTTCCAGCATTTTCAAAGTTGTTAAAGCATCTTGTTTCAACATTTTATAAATGAAAAAAACCCACCAATTTTCAATTCTAAAAGCCTTCCTCTCAAAATGTCACTTTATTATGCCAACCATCCCTAAACTGAGCTGGAAATATTGCAAATGACCCAAATTTTTGTTGTTTGGTTGTTTGGGTTTGTTTGTTTGTTTGTTTGCTTGTTGGTTTTTTTGCTGTTTTGTTTTGCTGGTTTTGTGTGTGTGTGTTTGGTTTGGTTTGGTTTCTGTTGGTTGGTTATTGGTTTTGTTTATTTGCTTGCTTGTTTTTAATTTCTGATAGATCATCTGCATTTTCAAGAGTTCTACCTTTTCTTGGGATTCAGCTCGATTGAAAATTCTACTAGTTCAATTTATAAAAAAAGTTCCTCAGCAAGTCATAGCTCTGTATTAATATATTAAATTCATTTATGACCATGTATTGGGTTTACATGACCAGGTTTTGGTGTCAGGGGGACTATAGAGCTGGCTTCTGTGAGAAGCTGCTAAAAGCTTCCCCTGTGTCCAACAGAGCCAGTGCCAGTCAGCTCCAAGACAGACTGGCCAAGGCCAAGCCCACGCCCATCAATGATGATGGTAGTGCTTCTGTGATAACATATTTAAGAAGGAAGGAAAAATCTACTGCACAACAGCAGCTGGAAGAGAGGCGTGATAATATGTGAAAGAAAGACAGCAAGATTAGTGAAGAAGGAGGGAGACAAGGTGCTCTGGACACCAGAGCAAAACTTTCCCCTGCAGCCCATGGTGAAGGCCATGGAGAGACAAGCTCTTGCCCTGCAGCCCATGGTGGTTAACAGTAGAGCAAATACGTATCTACAGCCTGTGAAGGACCCCACACCACAGCAGGTGGATGCCCAAAGGAGGCTGTGACCCCATGGGAACACTGGAGCAGGCTTCTGACAGGATCTATGGCCCTTTGTAGAGAGGAGCCCACACTGGAGCAGGTTTGCTGGTAGGACTTGTGACCCAGTGGGGGGACCCACTATGAAGCAGTCTGTTCCCAAAGGACTTCACTCTGTGGAAGGGACCCACACTGGAGCAGTTCATGAAGCATTGTAGTCTTTGGGGAAGGACTTATATTGGAGAAGTTCCTGGAGGACTGTCTCCAATAGGAAGCACCCACACTGGAGCAGGAGAAGAGTAAGAGAAGTCCTCTTCCTGAAGAGGAAGGAGTGGAAGAAACATGTAATGAACTGACTGCAGCCCCTGTTCCCCATCTCCCTGCACCAGCAGGAGGGGGGAGTTAGAGAATTCAGAAGTATAGTTAAGCCTGGGAAGAAAGGAGAGGTGGTTCTTAGGAGTTCTTAGGTGTTCGTAAGAGTTGGTTTTATTTCTCATATTCTTACTCTGATTTGATTAATAATAAGATAATTTTTCCCCAAGTCATGTTTGTTTTGCCCATGATGGCAATTGGTGAGTGATCTCTCCCTGTCCTTGTCTCGACCCATGAGCCTGTCATTATATTTTCTCTCCCCTGTCTAGATGAGGAGGGGTAGTGTTTGAGTGGCTTCACTGGGCACCTGGCATCCAGCCAGAGTCAACCCTTCACAGACCATTCTTTGGCACTGAGGCCAACTCGCATGTAAGAGCCTCCTTCCATGCTATTCTCTTCAGCTCTCTGGTGAAACAGAAGAGCCACATCCAAACCACCTATTAAGAATGACCATTGGCCTACTCAGATTCCTGACTCGTGCCCAGGAGCTGACTGGGAGAGTATGAATTGGCCCAGTTTACTACCAGGAACTGATATAGAAAGTTGAGTTTCAAGTTCTGGGTTTGTTTCCTGGCACAGTTTATTTTATTTGCATTTTGCATAGGCATGTCTTCCGAAGCATATCATATCTTTCAGTTTCTTATACAAAGATGTGAAAGAAGCAATGACTGAAAATTAGAACTACAGAAATACAAATCAGAAACACAAACTTGCAACAAAGTGATTAACCATTGAAACAAGCTGTCAACTCAGCATCTCCTAGTATCTTCTCTTGCCAAGATAGGGCAGTGTGCTGCAGAACATACACATGGCAAGTAAAAATTACTGGTCTCAGGGAGGATATCAGGATAAACAGTAGTTTAAACCAAATAGCCTAATAATCCCTACTGGGGGTAAATTATCTTGAAAAATCATATGCAAAAGTATTGTTTACTTCATGTGTTATATTGTTATTATTAGATGTAATTAAGCATCCACTCATTTCATGGAAGCATCTTAAATCAGAATTTGCCATATGAAGTTCTCATTAAATTTGCATGCATATTCTAAGGGCAACATTTTGACATTTAATTACAGGCAGAAAAGGAGGAAACCTTTCTTAGGACTGTCAGGAAATGGTCGAGGAGCCATGCTTCTGTTCAAGGCAGGGCAGCAGCTTGTGCCAAACTCTTTAAATCAAGAAACATATCCTCTGCCAGTTCCTCCATGACAGTGGCCAGGACATATATGAAGTAAGGTTGAGTAGGACTGTATCTTTCAAACCTCCAGACTACAAACATTTGCTATTTCCTTTTGTTATTCTCATATTTTAATGCTGAATAGGCATTAAGTTCAGTGTTTATTACTGAGAGATGTATTTAGATATTATATATTAAGAAAAGAAAAAATCCCAAATTTTCTCTTGGAACCTTTATCTCTCAAAGGGACCTGTGAGATACAGACAATACATACCTAGAGTACTCCTTTTCTTCCTGTGATTCTCTAGAAAAAATTATTCTCAAACTCTTGTTGCACTTTTCCACTGGTTCAGTTCAGTAGCCTGGAGCAATAAATACAAAATATTAGCTGTTAAACTGTCAAAACTTGTAGCAAGCAGCAACAGCCATTACTTGAGGGACATTTAAGCAGAGTTTATTGAATACTTTTAAAGCATGTAAAAGGCCCTTTTCAAAAGGAAAGGGATTTAGTTATATTTTATAATACTACATGGTTCTGGAAAAATCAAACTGAAACATGTCACATAGAATAAAACTCCTAATTAGTGTTCAATTGGCATTTCTGATGATCCACTATCTCCTAAAATAGAAGTCTGATTGCATAATTTTAAAGGTATGAAATCTGTTCTCCTATCTTTGGCTATGCTATTGGATGTGCTAACTAATTTTGGCAGGAAAAGTCAAATACAGGGCAGCAGGGGTAGCTAAGTGTACAGTATGGTCTGTGTATAACTCAGGGCATTGTATAACACAGATGCATTCTCAGAGCGGAATTTTAGATACCAATGTGCTGTCTTGGTCTAATGCAGTCTTTGTCCAGAGCTTAAGATCTAATGCTAGAAATTTAAGGCAGATTATACCCGGGCCCTATTCATGCCACTTAAATCTTAGATTTTCACATGTTTCTGAAGTAGTTAGCATAGAGTCAAAAGTCTTATCAAGTCCTGAAGAAATCTGTATATTCACCTGGAAGCTTAGAAGTGGTCTGCCTTGATGTGCCCTTACAGAAAATGTTGACTGTAGTTTAAGGTTTTTCACAAGATGTGTTCCTGAGCAGGCACTCTTTGACAACAATGGCTATTTGGCACTATTTGGGTAGACCTTTACGTCCTGAGAAGTCTGACTGAGTTTGTGGCTAGTGGTACAAATACTGTCCCCTGGCCCAAGCAACAATAAATGGAGTATTTGTGAAATAGATAATACAGAATCCTAAGATTTTAAAGGTACAGGCTTAGATACCAAAAAGGGAAAAAAAAAATTAAATAGGACTTTAAAGCTCTACAGAAGATAATGTTCAAAAATGCTTCTAGCTCCTTACCTGTGTAATTTTTAATATGTTTTTTCTGTCTCCATGTTTGTCTGTCATGACGTTCTTTATTTCTAATTCCTTGCAGACATCTCAGTCAGTCTGTTAGCAGTAGTCGTCAGCTTCTGTGGGCTCGCCTTGCTGGTAGTCTCTCTTTTTGTCTTTTGGAAGTTGTGTTGGCCCTGCTGGAGAAGCAAACCTCTCACTTCCAATGCCAGTAATGTCCCTCAGAGCAACTCCAGTGCTCCTACGGAGGTTTTTGAGAACAGTGAGAAAAAGGAAGTTAAAGAAAATGGGAAACCTACAACAAAGGCACTTGAAGCTGCAATGAAAATTAGCCACACTTCACCTGATATACCAGCAGAGGTCCAGAACGCACTGAAAGAGCATCTGATCAAACATGCACGCATGCAGAGGCAGATCACTGAGCCCACATCATCCTCAAGGTAAGTCAGTGGCACTCACATTTGTGGTGCATTTCCTGGGAAGAGGTAGAGCCAGAACGTTCTGCTGAAAATTTCCAGAGTCCTGGATTATTCCCTGAATTCTTAACAGTTATGGATGAAATGGCAGTCACGTGAAGGGAAAGCTTCAATGTCCTTTGAACAGAATATTCTGAAACATATGCTGTACCTTCAATTACGTAATTATTTTAACTTACGAAGATCAAATTTACATCTTCTACTACTTTGTAAATATGTATGTTGCTACTTTAAGCATTTCCATTTAAAGTTTTGTGTGTAGGAAAATCTACTTCAGTGTTATTTGCACTGCAAATAACTTGCAGGACTGCAAGTCTAGCTTTTTACAGAGATATTTTTATAGATACAGCAGTTGCTTTTGCAGATGAAAGTTTCGTTATCTGCTACATAAGTGATAGTTTTATTGTTCATGGCACATTTCTTTAAAATATGGTTTGCCACTTGCAAAGGAATTAAAATCCTAGTCTAAGAATGTAGATTGTTATGGACTGATCTTAAATCAGTACAGATTCCATACAGATCTTTAAAGAAATTACAAGCATGTAGTATTCCTGATGTGATTACTTTTGTATTAGTGGCAGACACTAATTTGGTCTTAGGCACTCCTTTATACTGAAAAGTAGTGAAGACGTGCATAGTGAGCTATAGTTTCAAACGGGATTTTCTTCACATACTGTCAGAAAATTTACTGCATGGAAAACAAACAGTGAACTGCAAATATCACTTTCTACATAAAAGGAATGTTTTATAAACAATGAGAAGATAAGGAGGCACTTGATGTATCATGTAATGCTGTAAGTGAGAATTCAAATACTCTATAGGAAGTAGATTTCCCTCCATAAATCATTTGCTAAATGAACATGCTACCAAAGCAAACAAAAAACAAACAAGGAAAAAAAAAAAACAACCAACAAAACCCACAAACCAATGCCATCACCAAAAAACAACAACCAAACCAAACAAAAAAACCCAAACCACCTCACATTCACAGTAATCATTGGAGGCACAAGCTTGGAGAAGACACATACTTCACTGTCCTTCTGTGAGTCCCTAAGACAGCGTTTTGCCAGCTCAGTGCACTCATTGCAGTGGTGAGTGCTGAAGTGCTTTTTCCCAGCCATTCCAACAGTGTGGAACAGCCAACAGGCAACCACAGGAGGCTGCTGAAAATGAGAGCATTCCAGCCAGGGGAGGTCTAACTGACTTTAGCAGCTGAACCATCTCCTGTATTATGAGACAGCACAGCTGGCTTTAAGCCACATTGCCCTGCTTATGCCTGGCTCCAGCTACTGTATCCATCTGCTAAGAGAGGGAGCACAGTATCCAAGCCACGCTGAGAAACATTCTCAAAATACTGGAACAACAACTCTGAAATTGTAACTGTCACACTAAACACAGAGGGACCAAAACTGGTACATCTTAGCATGACAAGGTTATTACACAACTTGCTGTTACCTAATAGGATATTAATTGGAAGAGGTTTTATCCATTGTGTACTAACAGGTAAATCTGTAGGTAATCAGACTGTCTGACTTCCTGCACAGACAGAAGAAATAAAATAGCTGGCTGGCAAATGGACTCAAATAGTCCCTGTGGTACTACAGAGGAAGAAAAAAGTTCCTGGGATATGATCCAGTGCTACTTCAGGCTGTGAAAATATTCCCACAGACCTGTAGAGTGATTTGGACTGGGATCTAAATGCATATAAAATCGCTCTGAAGCCAAAGACAGTTTTACAGAATTAAAACCTGCCATCAATCCTAGTGTTTCTGCATATGTTGGTAACTTTATAAGGGATCTTTTGTTTCTAATCCTCCCTAGATTATCAACGTTAAATCTCTCTTGAGAGGGACAGTTCCTTTGTTTTGAGTAACCCTGATTGTTTCACTGTAGCCAATTAATAGCAGAGTGTTTGGAGACATCACCTTCCCTTACAGGTTGCTGAAAAACTCTTTACCCTAGCTACAAAACACATTTAGAATGACATGTGCCTTAAAAATTACTCAGAAATGGTCCTTTCTGTGTTTGTAAATGCAGTTTTTCTATACTTTTGTCTGCCTTAGGGGAGTCTTCATCTTCTGGCAGCCCGTATTAATTATTGCTGCCAAGAATACCGTGTATGAGATGAAGGCTGGATATTTAGACCAGCTTTCTGGATTATTCCTCCATTGTTTTGCAGAATGTTGTACCACAAAACAACTAAAACCTGATGCTGGTGTCCTTTGTTGGGGACCCCTAAATAAAGGGGAGCCATTAGTAGGCACAGAAGTAGCATAACTTTCACTTGCACCACCTTTGATGCAGCACTGCTTCATTGTACCCAGGAGTCCTGAATGACCCAAATGCACCATCTCCTAAATGTATTCCATTGACAATCTAAGAGAAATCTTTTGCTGGGGCAAATAAAAGGGTTGTAACCAGTTCTGTGATAAGTTTATGCAGCCATCAGCTCTTTATAAAATAAATGGAATTATATTAAGTCTTTGTAATTGAAGCATAAGGATTTTAAGAAGCCATTCAGAGCAATAATAAAGTGTGTCTAATCACTTTTCACAGACTACATTTAACATGGTGACACACTAGTGTAGGGAAATAATGCATTTCTGCTTAATTAGAACTATATAATTTTCATAGTTCCTGATAATATGAAAAGATAGCTTGTTAAAAAGAAAAAAAACAAACCAAACCAAACAACAAAAACCAAAAACAAACACACGAAACAACCCAAACAAACAAAACAAAACCAACAAAACAAAAGAAAACCACACAAACAAACACTCAAAACTCTTTAGTTCATGATCCAAATAAAGCAATAAACTAGAATAGAAGAAGTCCTGCAACAGTGGTGTTTATTTACAAACACTTTTGCTCTGTTACTTAGAACCACTCTTCCCGGTACTTTGTGAAAGTATTCTGTAGTATAGTTCATTGCTTCAGTGATAATTCCTTTCTTCAAATGTTCACGTGTATTTTCAAAGGACGTGCTTTTTGCTCTTTAGCATTAGGTAGGAGAGGAGCTTGTCATTCAGCTCTGCAAAGAAATTGGTTCCCAAGAGGCACAAAGGCAAAAGTGAGGTGCTCGAGAATGTTAAGGTTTGAGAAAACCAACCAGGTCTGTTGACTTTGGTGATTGCTGTAGCCTGTATTCTGTCCAAATGCCACAAGTGCTGTTGTCCATTCCTGGACTGAGTCCGGAAGTTTGATCTAATATAATGTAGGAAAGCTAGAGTAGAGCCACTCCCCATAAATCTCAAGTCATACCATAAATCAGCATCCTATCCTTCTCTTTTGTCATACATATGGTGATCTTACTGAGTTAGAAAGCAGCTTCATACTGCCTTTATTCCTATGCAAGCAAAAATTTATGTGAATGATTTATACACAGACAAACTGTCACTCAAAATGTATTTGTTCTAAGTTATAGAAGGTGCATCTTTTATAGGGGTGCTATGCATAAGATCCAGTGGAGATTGAAGTACCTGGATTTGCACATGTTAGTAGCTTTGCAGCATTTTCACAACCTGGTTGTCTGACATCCTTGTACTTCATTATTACAGTCATTAATTCCTTTGTTACCGTAGAACAAAGGAAGATAAATATGTTGCCATGACAACGATGAAGCATCTTAATAATTAACAGACTAATTAACCATCTTGGTGAAAACCTGTGACTCAGAACAGATACTAGGCACTATGTAATTAGGACATTGGATTACTGGCGCAAAAGTGCTGCTGGTTCCTGTGGGGAAGAGCCACGGAGCTGCACAGTTTTATTTAGTGACATCGCGCAACAATGACTATGTTCACTAGAGGATCTTACATGCATAAAGTTTGAAAATTTGAAAGAAGATTGGTACTTTAGAAATAATAGATTTGGGCTTTATATGTTACTTTTATAAGCATTAACCCAGATCTTCATAAATGCAAGAGAAGTCAAGGAAAAGAGATCTGGTCATGTGGCCAGACACTCAGCTTCACTGTTTCTCCTGCATAGTCAGTTTTCTCCACTGTTGTCTGTGGCAGGATTTGAACATGATTATCTGGGCATCTCAGTACTACAGCTGCATGTGTGAGGAGCACTCAGGAAGGCCTACCTGCACAGGTTTCATTAGCACAGATAGAAGTAGCAGTAACACAGGTCTTCCTGGACTTCATTGTGAGTCAAAGATACTAGAGAGCTAGTGCCTAAATTGCTGCATACACAGACATCCATTGCCACCACATTTTGGGTGGAGTTCAGTTACTTCCCTGATTTTAGCACACCTACGAGGCTGGACTTCTCAGAGGACAAAGGCACAAGGAGAGCCCTGAAACTGCCCGAGGACAGTATTGTACTTTTCTGACTAGTTAGGCCCACTCCACTCCTCACTCCATTCCAGTGTGGATATTGTATACTATGAATTCAGAGAATTTTAAGATAAAATATTTCAACTTGTCTGTCTGTAAAAAAGAGAAAGGTAGAATGTGTTACAAGAGGGGTATATTGTTTGTTCATCTAAAATTCAGATCAAAACACCTGGATTTTTTGGAGCTACTTCAAATCTAAACGATGAAGTTCTCCCTCCCCTGTTCTTGTGATACACTAAGACTGCTCCCTGCACCTAGAAATACCAAACCATCCAAAAGGGGAAACGTTCTTGTCTATTATTTAATGGCTGTAGATTACCCTCTTGTATCTCTGCTCGGCTGAATTGCAGTAGTTTTGTGCTTTGTGCCTTCTGCAGCCACCTCACTTACAGCAAAAATACAAATAATATCTATGAAATGAGTCCTGGTTGTTTTCAAATGAATAATTTGCATTTCTGCTTTAAAGAAACACACAGCTGTGACACCTCTTGTTTTCAGAACACAACACCACAGGGAAACCAAGCAATAAAGCAAGGCTGCATTTGGCATTAATAAGCAATTGATTGCAAAAAGCAGAGGAAATTCTGACAATTAAATTGTTTTTTAATGGCAGCTAAGTATACTCACAGGAGGAGGTTGTGAGCTTTCCTAGTGCTGATTGTTGGGATAGTGGAGTACCAAGGAAATATGAAAATCTCCAAAAAATAAACTGGACGGTGTGGTCATAATGGCATCGGCTGATGCTTTTCTGTGAAGCTTTTTGACCAGTGTTTTTATACTAGTTGAAGTCTGTATGGCATACCAAGGGTTTGATTGCACTCTTAGCAGAAAAGGCACAAATTTCCATTGATGTTCATGAGTTAAGATAAGCCCATAAATACATATGCTTATGCAACACTCTATTCAGAATTACAAGGATTTCAACATAATGTTTCTTGCTAGCTGCTTTCTAATACACTACACATCACATTGGGGGAAAAGAAGTTAAAAAAAAAAAAAATCACAGAAGAATGTTGACCAAAACTTTGAAATGTATTGCAGCCAGAACAAAATGTTCCCAGTATGATTGGAGAGGGCAGCCTGTATCTCAGCGTAGTAAATGCCGAGCAGGTGTATATAAAATGTAGGATGGGAAAGCACTACGCTGAAAACCTTCAGACATAACTCTGCATGGCTTTTTCACAACCCTTTCCCAGTGATCAATGTTAAGCTTGTCAAATATTTAATTGGAAGACCACTAAAGAATGCCTCCAAAAACCAGGAAGTACTGATGACAATTCTGCAAGTGCTGGGGTTTTTTTTGTGTGTGACTGTGCTTTGCTTAGGCCCTAGCAGAGTGGGACTAAGCAATGCTGGAACTGTCAGTTTGTTCTGTGAAAGAGCTGTGATTCAGTTTCAGCTGCATTGCCTGAAAACAAGGTTATAAATATAGGTATTGCAGGATACTGGGTGTGTCTTGGGCCAGGAAGTTCATTCTGAATGATCATTTTCTCTCAAGTGTGTTTTAACAGTTTCAAAACACTTGGGGGGATTATTTTCAACATATTTTAAAGAGATGAACTCTTGCTAATTTGTATTCTTGTGTTTTCTGCTTAGTAATATTAAGGTCTTTTCCCGGAGATAACCATGGCTCATTTTGTGTGTGTGTATGTGTATGTGTGCAGGCACAATTCTTTCAGGAGGCACTTGCCAAGGCAGATGCAAGTGTCCAGTGTTGATTTTAACATGGGGACAGATCCAATTTTGCAGAGGGGAGAGACGACAACCAGCATTGGGAGAATAAAACCAGAACTCTACAAACAGAAGTCTGTGGATTCTGATGGGCAACAAGAAGATGTGAAAACATGTGGAAAACTTAACTTCACTCTCCGGTATGATTATGAGAATGAACTTCTGGCTGTCACAATTGTCAAAGCCTTAGATCTGCCTGCTAAAGACTTCACAGGAACATCTGACCCCTACGTTAAGATTTATCTGCTTCCAGATAGGAAAAAGAAGTTTCAGACACGAGTTCACAGAAAGACATTAAACCCTGTCTTTGATGAAACCTTTCAGTTTCCTGTAGCCTATGATCAACTCAGCAACAGGAAATTGCATTTCAGTGTTTATGATTTTGACAGATTTTCTAGACATGACATGATTGGGGAAGTTATTCTTGATAACCTTTTTGAAGTCTCAGATCTCTCCAGGGAAGCCAATGTATGGAAAGACATCCACTGTGCCACCACAGTAAGTAATATGTTCCAAAAGTGTTAATGTGATATTTTCATTTCTCTTTTGTAGTTTGTGGCAGAGCATTCTGTTTATCAGCAGAGTCTGGAGAATAAAAAAAAAAAAGTCAATATTTTCATTTGAGCAGAGAGAACAAGATGCTTGGGAAGCTATAAAATTTAATTACTAAAAAATCTTCTGGGAATATACCAGCACCCTTATAGCTCACTGTGCAAATATAAATTAAATTTATTAATTAAATAGTACATTGCAAAAGTCACTGCTTAACAAGAACAGTTTACATTTTCCTGTTAACAAAATACCCTGTCCGTCAAAATGACCGTCTATTAAGGAACAGAGCCTGTCCTGCTCTTTTTAGCAGATTTTCATAGGTTGGGAATCTTGTGGAGGAGGAGAGAGAGGCTGAAAATGCTTGAAGTGTAAAAAATCTGTGCAGTAGATGTATCTGTGTTGCTTCTCGTTACTAGCAAAACTCAAGAGACACAGGCGAGTACAGTTAGGAAATAGGAATTACCAGTTTATTGTTGCAATCATGAAAAGGAGGCCTGTGCATGAATAACAGGATGGATGACAGACTACCAGCAGGAAAACCACCAGTCTCCAAACATTGTTATTATTAACCTTGAAATCCAAACTCATCTTCCCTGGCTGGAATTTAAGGGGAAAAAAATGGACGGCTGTGGCGTTTTTATTTTGGTTGGGTTTGGTTTTCTTAACTACTATGCTATTTATATAGAAGTTTTCCAATCTCTTGTTCTGTGGAGATAACCAAAACACTCTGGATCATTTCTGGGTTTGAGTATAAGCTGGAGTTGCACAGCATGGAATAACAGAGGACAGAGAGATGTACTTGACACTGCTTCAGTTCCAGAAGCTTCATCCCATCTCTTCAGTAGAGCTGAAGACTTCCCATACCTCCCTTCCCAAATATTTTCATGCTGTTCATACCTGCTAGACAGAGAAGTCTAGGACTTTATGACTTGGAGGAGAAGAGGACAGGTATTTGCTTATAAGCAATGTGTTTCCTAATTAAGCAAAAATATTAGGAGAAATACTGTTT
>JAAGNO010005045.1:21555-37092 GCA_033439905.1 Ceryle rudis
TGGACAGATAGATGTTAGGATGAAGGTTGGACTTGATGATCCTAGAGGTCCTTTCCAACCCTAATGATTCTATGATTAGGGAGAGAAGCACAGTGGAGACAGTTTTCGAATGTGAATTCACAAAACTAGCTATTTATTTTAACGGCTGGGTCTACCAAGCTGGTCTGAACAGGCTCTGGCACATCTCCAGAAAACCACATCTCAGTTTGATCAAGCTCAGATTTCAAGTAAAATTAAGAACTGTGTTCTCAAGCTTAAAATTGAATCTCTGTTTTAGGTCTTGGAATAATAGCCTGGTAACAATTTTTAAAATTCCTTCTAGCTTCGATATTATCTTTAATACTTTAGTAACAATTTGAGTGCTCACTGGTCCATTGCAACAGACAAGTGTGTGAGACTTTTAGCTGATAACTGGAGTGATTTCAGCAGATTAGAATCCCTGGACTATTCATCACTGGGTTTGAGCAGATTGAAATGCCATACCAAAATATTCAGCTGGGAGAGATACTGATGTCTGTCTGGATGAAAATGGTTGCTAATCTTGGCACTGAATTTCAATTCAGATTTCTTCCTCACTGTTAGTACAGTGCAGTTATACTGCTTAATTCACTCTGCTGGTGTTTTACTACCTATGAAGTTTAAGAGAAAGCACAAAGGTTTTGGATTTCATTCTTTCAGCCAGCATAGTTTATAGTATTCCCTGTGCATAAATAAGTTGTCTCCACTTAAACCATGAACAATAAGCCCATAACACTGAGATATCTTCTAGTATTGGGTGACTGCATCAGCTTTCACAGGCCTCATACTATTCTCAGAAAATTGTGTAAGAAACTGATTGAATTGAATTGATTTTTCCTGACAAAATAAAACCCTCCTATAAGATGTCCTGTTATTATATGTGCAGTGTGCTGCCTTGTGTCTTACTTTGGCTGTTTCATGTAGATTAAAATTGGATAGTAACAAAAGTTTCTAGTTCTGCCATTTCAGAAACTGTAAGATAAGGGAGCCAATCCTGCACAGTGCATAAGATGTTAAACAATGGGGAATTAGGGTCTTAAGCATCAGATCTAAAGTTTACCGAAGACACTAACTAGTGATTAAATAGCTAACTAATGATTGCCAGAGTCAATTAGACTTGGATTTAAGCCTTGAAAAAGAAGATCCAGTTTGTTCTACAATTAGTGAAAAATAACTGCACTCCAGGCAAACATGCTTTGGTGTTCCAAAGAATCTTTAAAAAACAGTCTGTCTGTCTCAGTGGGAAGGTCCTTACTTACACACTGGAGCATAGGAATCAAGATGCCATTCTGCGAATATATTTCTCTCATGCTTTTTTCTTGTTCACATCTCTTTTTTTGTTGTATGTTCTGTGGAGTTTTTCAGCCTTTTCTTCAGACATGTTTCTTACACCCAGTGTCTTGCTCATACTGTTGCTAAATGATAGATGGTAGACAATGGTAGACGGACAGGTACAAGGACTGGTCCAAAACTTAAAAACCACATCAGAATTTTCCTCAGCTTTGAGTCTTCTACATCTGTTCCATAGTCACGAGTCTTCTGTGCAAAAGGTAGAGTGAGGGTAAAAATCATTTGTACTACCTGCTTGGAAAGAACCAATTTTTATGACACAAGACTCTGCAGTCTGAGTTGAACACCTGCTAGACAGATTTACCACAGAAAGGAACTACAGCATTTTACTAGTGAAGGACTTGGCGGTGCCGGGTTAATGGTGGGGCTTGATGATCTTAAAAGTCTTTTCCAACATAAATGATTCTATGATTTTGTGATTCTAAGGAAGCTACCACAGGAAATCAGGAGATTCTCTGCTATGCAAAGACTCTGTCAGTAACTAACATCATTTTAAAAAGATTTTCTTGCACATTCATAAGGAGGTTTTATTTGGTACAGGAAATACACAGTCTGGGGAAAATAAGACTGGATGATTGCACTGAGTCCTTTTGGCTGTAAAACCAGGGACTCTGTTGGAATTTACCATCTGAATACTTCTTTTTTTGCTCATGATAGGAATTTGAAACTATTGTATAGAAGTGCAGGATTGGCCCCCTGCCCTCATTTTTATTCTTATGATTTTCAACTGTTGATATTTATTCATCTTTTGTAGTTTGTATTTTGTTTCTTTAATTTTTCATTCATATAATTGTTTCTCTGTTATATGTTACGTTGAAAATCTACAGCTATTGTACAATATGTAGCATGTACCTGTTGTAAGTGCTGAAGCATTTTCATTTTTTGATGTTAAAATATTGAGGTAAATTTGGTGTAAAATCAGTTGTGGAAAAGAAGTATCCTAGCTATCTGATTATATTATTATCATCCCCAAATTTTGCTTATATATGAGTGATTGAATTTTCAATAAATAATCCATCTTTTACTTCTGTTTGTTTGATTAATTAAAAAAAATAGAAAAATGTGAGGCATTTTTGGAACAACTGTGAAGGTTTTAATATATTGGAATACTGTAGTTCTTAATACACTTTAGGAAATTAATTGATAACATCAGAGGCAAACAATATCAAATGTATTGTTTACTCAACATATCTAACTTCTGGTTTTGCAAAGCGTTTGTGAGTTTTGCATATATTTCTGAGGTTTTGTTACTATCAAAATATACCACATACTGTAAAAAAAGAAAACACATTCATTGGACTTGCTAGCAAGCACTTAAGTGCAAATATTCAGTGTTGTAAAATTGCTTAGGCAAAAAGACCACCTCTTGTGATGTAGCACTTTCTGGGTTGAAAAGCTTAGTAACTTCCTATTATACTTTTTCAAATTGTTTGTTTTGAAAATCTCTGCCTCTAACATCATTGCCTAAAAAAAAATGGCAAGTGATTGTCAGAAACATCTTTTTTCCATAGGTATTCTGTGAACTTTGTTAGTGTAACCAATTATAGGAAACTATGCAGTTGGGGAAAAAAAAATAGGGCTCAGAATTTAGATGAAAGCCATTTCCAGCAGAGTAGTAGTCTCTTCGGGATGTTAGTCATACAGCTGTCATATATCTGTAGCCTTTGGAGTCTTCTCATGTTGACAGATTGAACTTGATTATTA
This sequence comes from Ceryle rudis, assembly GCA_033439905.1. Lineage (NCBI taxonomy): Eukaryota > Metazoa > Chordata > Aves > Coraciiformes > Cerylidae > Ceryle > Ceryle rudis. The sequence goes on from JAAGNO010005045.1 coordinate 24,628, forward strand.
TTTAGTTTTTCAACACCAGGCACTTCAATGCTGTGATTTCTGCATTTGTGAAGTGGAATATAAAAGAAAGTTTTATAAAGACACAGACTTTGTGTGATGCTTATGATGTGTGATTGCTGTTCCTAAAGCACTTGCAATATAAGTGAATGGCATTGCTGGCAAAGAGAAGTGCTTAATTACCCTTTTTTAATAAGTGGGACAGTAACATTTGTCTCCATTTATCTCAAATGCTTTCCAGAGTAGGATGTCATACAGGTAATCCTGCTCACTGTTGACCTGTTACAGAAAGAGATTCTTCGGACTTCCTGACCAAACAAGCGAAGCTCACCTCTGTAGTTCACCAGAGCAATTCCAGGCATTACCTTTGCTTAGTTTTCTTCATAGTTTGCTGTAAGTGGACAAAAAGCACGCTAGACCTTACTCTGAGTAAAGCAGTAGTGGTATAGAGCTGACAAAGCTATGTCTTATGGTCGTCAAACTTTGAGGCCACATTATAAGGGTTGTCCTGTTTCTTAGTGTTCAAAAAGCAGCACTATCAGGAAATGTTTTGTCACTGGCAATGTGGTGGATTATGCCCTACAGTTAGCCATCCTCATCAGAATGGATGCAAGACTCTAAGTGTTTCTGGAAATGGACATAAAAGCTTTAACACCGTATTAAACAGGTATAAAAGTAAAGGTCTATCGTTATAAAAATATTTATCATCTCTATAACGGGAACAGGCCCTTTAAAGCTAAGAATAGCTGGCACAATTTCTACTCAGGGCAGTGATTGATATAAAGGATTCATGTGATCACCTGCTGCTGAGTAGATGAGAGAATACTCTGAGTTAGTCTTTATAGGAAACGTGTTGAGGTTTTTAATTTAGGTTTGGGACTGCTTTAGGTCTGGGTAATAGCTAGAAAAGACAAAGAAGAAAGTGGGGTTCTGTCCAGTTACTGAAAGCAGGGAAGATTTCTATTATTATTAAATATTTCTTTTCATTTGAAATGACAAGTGATTTGAATATTCTGCTTTGCCACAGGTAAACTACCACTTTCAGTCTATCTTAGACATAAGAAATATTAGATGTATGAAGAATGTGGTTTCCTCAAGGGAAGTTAATATTACTGTGTCCAGGTGGTACGGTGGTAGCTATGCTAAGATGCACTACTTAACTGACCTACTGTGCCCTAAGCGCTCTCTGAGTTTCTCAGTGCAGTCTCTTTGCAGTCAATGCATTGCTGCTTCAGAAGAGCATCTTTGTATGGGAAGCCACATTCATTTTGGTTTGTTCATGTACCAGTAGACGCCACAATTAATTCACAGAAGTACCTCTGTTTTCAGCTGTTCTGAAGCAGGAATGGGTTTCCTTGCTGCCTGGCAAGATGAAGCCACCCCACTGGTGCACAAGACAGAGGGTTATGTACAGAGGGAATGACAAAAGAAGCACCCAGGAGGCTTTATGGGGTGTTATAAAGAGCATTCAGCCTGCTAGACCCAGCATGCTATCTCAGGGAGTCCTCCCTATGCAATCAAGACTGCAATCAGCAACTTCACTTACCCAGAGCAATCAGGACATCAGGCAAAAACAAGTATTAGGCCTGCACAAGCAGAAGGCACTGTCGTTACAGAGCAACAGGCCCTGCTGCTTCCACACTGTTTTCCACAGAGGCAAGAACAAACACAGACCTCATTGATTCATTTCCCAGGACAACAGTTCAATCAATAAGTGGTGCTAGAAGGAAGAAAAAGAACTGGATTTGATATGCAAAGAATAACTGGAGATAAAAAGAAGTATTTGCTGTGGGGACAAGGTTTTCAAAGTAAAATTCCCTTGAGAGGTGGTAGAATTAGCTCTCTAGCTCAAGCTTTGTGTAACTTTTGAAAATTTCTGTAATAGCACAAATATGATCAAATTCTGAATGCATAGATGAGAAAGCAGACAGACTGGCAGATTTCTGTATTGCTCTTTCCTATCTTTCTTATAGCTCTTGATCTATACCTCAAAACTAAAAACTTCTTAATACATTCTTACCTAAATGTCTGAGAGGACAGGTTTCCCTCTGCTTTTCTTTCCATCCAATGCCTAACATATTATGTTTTATTTTGTCCCTGATTCCCAAAGCCTGAGGTCAGGAGCTTTATTGGAAAGCAGGAATATATATAATATGTTTCTAAACAGAACATGCAGAAGAGAGGGAGATTAATCTGTCCTGTGGGGGAATTATGTTCCTGTGGTATGCACATGATCCAAAGGTCAAGTTCTGCCAATTCATTTTTCTTTAAATTTGCATAATATAGAGCAAATCATTTTTCAGTGTGACTAAAGAAAGCATCTGAAAGTATAGGAATGTAAATAGCTAAATAATTTGTTTGCTATCTAGAAAATTATTAGTAGTTAGTAGAGATGCTTACTCAAAATAGAGCAGGAAAATGAAGAAAAAAAAATGACAAATCACTTGTTCAGGAATTGAGTACAAACTAAATTCACGTTGCCTGTAGTATTTTTGCTATGCTATTCTCACATGAAATCTTGAAACCATCCTTTAAATTACAATTAATAGGAAAGTAATTTTGGATATTACAATTTAGATTAAAAATTAAAATTATTACTTACTGTGGATTATGATAATCTGAAAAATAATACAAGTAACAACAAGGAAATTTTTGAGGGATTTTAATTTCTAATGCAGTATTAATTACACAAATACTTGTTATTTTAGCCATGGAAACTAATGACACACAAGTAACAATAGAAGTTTATAAATTTTTTAGTTCCAGTAACATTTACGTAGTTCATTGTAAGAATCCATAGCAAGATGGTCTTTTAAGAATTTTTCCAGCAACAATGGGTCTAAAAACTCAGGCTAATTGATGCTCACCCACAAGGGCTTCAAACTTCTCCTCACATCCCTCCCCTGTTTACCCATTTTGTGAGTAAGGAGCACAGCCTCTTTAGAGGATGGTGCTTCTGCAGGCGTAAGTGTGAAAAGGAGAGCACTGGTATCCATTGGGTCAGGACATTTTTTCATCCAACTTTGCCAGCCCCTAGGGGCTTGATTTCCCAATAGCCCTAAAGGAGGGAATGCGGATGGATCCTTGGTAAAATATGGATCCTTGGAAAATATTAACATGCCCATTCAGGGCTGGTTGCTTTTGTGGGATGAGAATTACACTGTTTGAAGAATCTGTATTCTGTAGCAAAAAAACCCACCAAGTTGTTCTGAACTGCAGGCATGCACATTTGAGATTGGTGTTTGTTTTGTTTTATTCTAGCATCACCGTACCAGAAATGGATTGGATAGTGAGGTAAACTGGGAGCCATAAAAATAGCTGAAGCTGGTATAGCGCTTACCACCATTCCAGTTCCTCAGTTCTGTATGATGGCTTTCGTACACAAAAGGGAAATAAATGAAGAAGAGATATGCAGTAGCAACAAATACTTTCTTTTCCATTAGTGCAGCTGTGCTCAATGCTGGCTTTTCTGTACCTGTTATTGGAAGTCGGTGGGGGGGAATCATTACAAGCATCTGTAAAGCTAGCTGTTAATTGAAATATAAGTTTAATTTAAGAAGAAAAAGAAAACCTCAAAATAGGCCTAGGAAAGAGGGAAAATTTTATGGGAGATACTTAAGTAATGTACAGTTCTGGGTGAAAAATTTGAAGCATAGTTAAAAATTTGCAACCACGGGGTCCAGGCTTCTATCTTCCAAGCTGTATTTTGTCTGAGGTGGGCTGTAATGCAAACATGAGTTTTGACCACAATCTGTGCCTTGGCTTCCTCAGATTTGCTTTCATTGAAGGGTTCCTGTCAGAGGACTTGTGTGAGCTTAATTATTTATCATATTAGAAAGTGAGGAAAACACAAATTTTCTAGTGCATTTGGACTCTGAAGTAATTTAAATCCTATTTTTAAATCTCAATTAAAATCAATAATACTTAAGGATTCAGGGCATGTTACTCATGATAATAATTTATGTGGTGGACAAAGACTGGCATGAGATGTTGAAATGCTCACTCTTGATTTTGTTCATTATCTAGGTCCGAACCTGTATTTTCAGCTCCAAATTCATGAATGTCTAGTGCTCAAGTTAATAAAAATGTCTGTGGGGAGAAATGGTGTTACCTCAGACATTTTACCCAATACCCAGTATCTGATGCTTTTGTATATATATGCATCATTTTAATCTTAATCCCTCAAAAGAGCATTTCAAAGTTCATAAATCTTGGGCTTCACCCTGCGTGATTGATTTCCAAAGAGCATTTATTTTAATGGTGCATTTTAATTTCTTAATCCTCATTTGCCCTATGACTTGTAGACGTCCTAGCACAATATGGTCAGTTCACTCAAGTATGAAGTAAGAACGTCAATCTTAGCAGATATTAAGAGTAGAAACTGAGTAAAAGGACTAGGACTTTCTATTCCTTACTAACCAAAAAATACACTCTATGAAACTGTTAGAAAACACCAAATGCCACAACCAGTACCAAATTAAATTAAAAAGATAAAATAATCAGAGCTTTTTAAAGAATTCTGAAATAAGTTGTATTCTAGCACAATCTGAGGACCTTGGGAACTCTAGTCTGTGGTGGCAATCTATGACAGACAGTTCTCTCCACCAGGAGGACAGTTAAATGATGGCTATGGACTAGTGCAGGGTAAATGCTAATTTTATTTCTAGCCCTTTGATCTTTCAATTAGTGACTCATAAATGTCTTTATTACAGTCAAGAGTGTTTATCTGAAGCAATGTCTATTCTAGTCCACTGTAGAATTTATCAGTCAAAGTAGTGAATAGAGCAATATGAGTATTGTTCCACAATAAGAAAATCAGACATTTCAAGGCAGCACAAGCCACATTTTTTCCAGGTATAGGTCATAGGTGTCAGGAAATGCCTGCATAAACAGTGGAGAGGTAGAGAGCCTTTTCCCCACCCTAAAACAATCCCTTACCACTTCAAGCAGACTAGTCAGTACACAGCTTACAGAGCTCTGGTAACTTGGACAGCCTACTGTGCAGAGCAAAAAGATTCCCCTCGTTTGTCATCCAAGCATTTCTATTTTTTTTTGCACTGAGGCACCTTGCTTATTCATTGCATGGTCAAAACCACTGGGTTTGATTGCAGGGGATTTTACAAGACCTTTTTTCAATATAACTTCAGTACATGGTGTTCAGAAAAGAAAGAAAAAGGACTGAGTATAAGCCTCAAATGGTTGTCATTATGTTAAGCACTGATGTTTTTTTCTGCCTCTCAAAAAAGTAGTTTAGAGTAACCACTATATGGAGTTTTGCAAGTATTTTAAGCAATGCTTCTTTTAAAGTATTTAAGTCATGGTAAATAGCTCTGTCTGTATTCTTGTCTGAGCTCACACAAATCTTTAAGTGTCTATCCAATTTGTCTTCAAAAAGAAATAATAGAATACTCAAGTTCATACTCCCATCTTTCAGAAAAAGATTTTTTATCTCTATTCACCTACACAACTGCTCTCTCTGAAGAAGGAATAATTAGTCTTTTTTATGAGTGGCCCACTGTGTTTTATGATCCAACCCAACTTCAGCACGTCTCTCAACATAGACCTTAAATTTTGAAGCACCGGATGTGAGGGAACTATATTTATTTTTCAGACAAAAGCAAGAGGTGTCTTTGACATATGGGCATGAGGAGCAACAATCAGTCTGAACTCAGACAGTAATGCTAGTAACAGAAGCTTTTCCTAAGACAGATTTCAGTTATGACAAAAACTGAAATATAACAAAGAGCACTTGCCATTATAACAAATGAGTGAAGTGGATTACACTTAATTTGTTAAAGTTTTAATTGTATTTTCTGAAATAGAAAAGTGAGTTTGTTAATGAACTCTGGCACAAAAGTCTGCACTGTGTATGGCAAAATAAGGAATTGGGCTAAGGAGATGTCAAATAGATGTGTTTATCCTATGTGGACTGAATGAAATAAATCATTTTGAAATCCTGAGAGATCTGAAATGCTAACAAGCATGAAATTTGCACCTAGTGTGTGTTTGCATGCTTATCAGTCTAGTAGTTCTCAGAATAGAATCCCAGGAAAATGACTGAACATGTGAATTGATCAACCTACACAAAAGTCAAAATTTTATTAACAGTGCAACAGAGAATTAAAGCTTTTCTAAAATTGCATTCTTCAATCTAAAGTCTGCAATGCAGGAAAAAAAAAACAAAAAAAACACCCCACAAAACAAAACCAAAAACCCTGAAGCATGTTATTAAGTCCATCTTTACTCGAGAAAGATGTGAAGTATGTATTTCAATTTAAACGGAGTATTAACCCAAAGGAAGTCAATATAACTGTTCATATAAGCAGCTGAAAAAATGTCAACAAGAAGCCCCAGTCTGTCTCATAACTATGAGCAATGTATTTGTCATCTACACAGCTATCATTATTTTAGCCTGTATCATTTATAAATATATCATGTTTGCCTTCTGATGCTAGAACAGCTGTACCATGAATCCAGCAGTTCTCAAACAAATTTGTACTCTTGGGGTAACTGTAGGTTTGACAGATAAAATATTGAAGCTGAGATATTAAAAATAAACTTTTTAGTACTAGTCAAAAAAAGTCCTTTGAGATCACATGAGCATGCTTGAGAGTGGCTTCCTGACAGAAGTGACTTCCTTACATGCTCCTTACAAACTCAAAAATACTGAGGGTTTGGGTTTTTTTTGTGTGTGTGTATATTTAAAGTCTTAGAAGGACAGGAATAATTTATAACTAAAGTCTCAACAGCTAAACTTTTGTAGTATTAGGATAATTATATAACTGAGAAAAAAAAGGACAAGAAAGAATAAGAACTGATCGAACCTGTCTTCCTTAGATTACATGTATTGTGTTGCAGCATCTGAACTGTACAGCAACATCCTATTGCATGAATTCACAGCACATTGTCTCAACATAGAAACTATCTCTTTATGAGGATTATTAAGATCCATATGGACCTTATCCATCTTTCCAAGATATTATCCTCCAAAAAGTTTATCTTGAGCTAGGAAAGTTGCAGATGCTACTCCTTTTCTTCTAGAACAGAAAAACACCTCAAAGCACAGTAAAAACAATAAAGCTAGCAACTTTTACAGGCACATTAACCTTTTCAAAGCAGTTAGATGGGATAAACTTTTCATATGCATACATGTGCACAGAAATATATCTCCTACATAAATTCCAGTGGCTAAAATGCATGTAAATATGTGTGATCTAAATATCCTAACAGATTTCTTTCTATTGGGGATGATGGAGTCTGAGTCTTTTCAAGAGCAGAACTTGACATTCTGCATTCATTTTCATTTCTGTGAATTCAAGACAAACATATCCAGCAAGATTTGGTTCTGCTTTTTTCTTTTAATTTCTCAGTTTAGTAACTCTAGATCCTATCACTAAAATATTACCCTGTTGTTACTCTTTATGTATTTTATAGAAGTATTTTCTGAAAATTGTTTGTGACCTCTTTAAAAGCATCTGAGGCTGCAAAAGGTGTCTTTCCGTGTTAAAAAGGAAATTCTAACTTTTTGCATGATCTGAAATAAATTGTTGGCAATATTGTCAGATTTCTAATCGTTACTTTTCTTTTTCAGGAAAGCATAGATTTGGGTGAGATCATGTTTTCCCTCTGTTATTTGCCTACTGCTGGGAGAATGACATTAACAGTGATCAAATGTAGGAATCTCAAAGCAATGGATATAACTGGTGCATCAGGTGAATCTACTTCTTTTTTAAATAACAAGGCAGAGTCTATTCAGGAAGGGGCCAAATAGGAACTCTTTGTTTTTTCTGTGTTTTAACATGATTGTGAAATGGAAGTAGCAGGAGAATGGGTATAGGCCCTGTTCAGATCTAGCAGCTGTCTTCTGTTCAGAATGCCTATACCTTTCCTTTGCATTGACAGAATACTGAAAGCAGTGTTTGCCGGGTCACTAAATCTTTGTGATTTTTTGTCTTATCAGTATGACATTCCTACAAAAAAAAAAAAAAAAAAATTGCTTTTATACTACACATTTGAATGATTTTGAGTCCAAATGCACACAACTGATTATCTGTTACTCAGATCCATATGTCAAAGTGTCACTGATGTGTGAGGGTCGAAGACTAAAAAAGCGGAAAACAACCACAAAGAAGAATACTCTCAATCCCGTTTATAACGAGGCCATCATCTTTGACATCCCTCCAGAGAATGTGGATCAGGTCAGCCTCTCCATTGCAGTGATGGATTATGATCGGTAAGCACAGTTTGCTTTCTGACCATTAATTTTCAGTGAAAAGTTACCTCATCATTGCAAGCAACTACCTTCTACCTCCTTGAACATACAAGTAGGTTCAGTATCACAAAAGATAAAGCCTTTGGGTCTTTTCCTGAAGAAGTTTAAAGCTTCCACACCTTTTAGAGCTCAGGCCATTTTCTCTGCGTCATAAATGTGATGAGGGAGAAACATGGACCACTAGTCTTGGCATACATTTCTGTCCCCATCTGGTGGCTGGACTAGTCAAAAGCTTTATAGATCAGGTATGTCTCTGTGTTTAAAAAGAAAGGCCTTCACACCTCTAATTTCCATTTAAATGGCAAGTATTTGAAATCAAAGAAAATTTAGATTACTAAAAAAGAATTAGATGCTAATTATCTCATTGAATTAAGTCACAATTAATTCTTTGGTTGACTCAAAAAAGAAACTTTGTAACCTTTGGGTTCAGTCCTCGCTGATAACATATCTGAGCCTCAATTATCTATGTCCTCACTGAGAACTGACAGGAAGAGACTCCTGCTTAGAGTGGCTCAAGGACTGCAGGTTAAACTAGAGAGTGACTGACAGAATCATGCCTGAGCCAAGTCTGCTTCATTCAAGTGCTATTAGTAACGAGCACTTGAGATTACAGGGCAAATAAACAGTGAAAGTCCAATTTAGTAACACAAACCTTCAGAGTGTTTTTCCTTGCCATCAGATTTCTGATTGTCCTCCAACTTCTGTCAGGATGTGAAAGTCAGATTTCTCAGTCAGATGTGAAAGGGGCACTGGGGTGCAATTAGGGGAGAAGAGCAGAGCAACTGCACACTTTCAGTCCTCTTCAGCTGCTCCTTTCAAGCTGTTTACTAAGAGGTAGTTAGGAAACATTATTCTAAGGTTCATATAGTCAAGGTACAGAAAATTACTTTCCAGAGTCCCTCAACAAGTCTATGGCACTGCCAGGAGCATGAAGTATTAAGGTATGGCCTATTTATGGCTAGGCCTCTTGCCCTTCACATTTTTGACTGAAGTTCCAGTGGCCACAACAGTTAGAGCTGGGAAATATAGTGTGAAATGATGTCGGAAGAATTTGCAGCAGGAATTGTATTCCCCAACATTTTTCTTTGACTTCCTCTCCCACAAAATTTAAGCATGCTTTCCTTATAGATCATTTGGTGTATTATGGTCCTTTTCTGTCCTCATGTCTTTATGGTTGTAATCTTTTAATGGCAAGGGTTAAGTATTCATTGCTAATTTTATAGCTGCTAGAAGCTATAAAAGTATGGCTGGAGGTTTTTGATGCTACACTACAGAATTTAATATTACTATACTACTGCTAAAACTAATATCTGTGATAAATAATGTGAAAACTTTGGGCATGTATTCTGTGCTGCACTAAAGCAATAAACAGAATTATACATAGGATGTTATTAAAAACATTTTTATTAAAAAAAAAATTCCACCTCTGCAATTCTCAGAGTAGGGCACAATGAGGTCATTGGGGTATGTCGGACTGGAATTGATGCGGAAGGGCTTGGAAGAGATCATTGGAATGAAATGTTGGCTTACCCGCGTAAACCAATAACTCACTGGCATCCTCTAGTAGAGGTAAGAAGTAGTGAAATTTTCTTCTTCTACGTACAGTGAACGTTCTTGTCTTTCTTAAACTTATGTGCTTCTGAGAATCATGAAAATCAGTGCAGCATCTATGGAGCAGCTATAAGATCCTTAGCACCACTAGTTTCATGGGTCTACTAATGAACTTAAAAGTGACATTTCAAAGGCTTCCATGATGCACTGGTGGCATTGCAAGATTAAATAAAAGCATTTAAAGTTTCCAGAGATTATGATAAGGTTCTTACATCACCTTAGAAGAGATCATTTGCAAGTATTTCAAATGCAATCATCTCCTATTCAAAAATCTTTAACATGAACAGTTTATACTGCTAAAACATTAATCTGAGATTGGCCTGATAATTAGGCCAAATTGAGGCAACATGCCATCAGCAACCTCCAGAGTTACTCCAGAGTTACTCAGACACTTACTGGAAGTGTATTCCAGTGGCATGGGTGATTATACTTACGTCTCTGGTCTTGGGCTCCCTCTTCAACCTGCTGTGGCCAAATCTTATGGATTTGTGGATCTCTCTGGATTATGTAAATTTGGAGACAGTGGTATCACTCCTGATTCTTGAAACAAACTCACTCCTGTGAAACAATAATTTTTAGGTCACTTAAGGAATTTTCTTTCCATTTTTAGTTCTATTAGAGACTCTGATCCAGAAATGGTCTAGATCTGATTTGGGTTCTTCCTTGAGAGATTCACTCATCCTCTGAAATAAGTGTGATGCACAGATAGGTATGCTGACATTTGTTAAACCAACACTTTTCTTGCAGTTACCTGGCCGAGCAACCAGTTTTGATAGCCAGGGATCTTGTTCATCACCAAAACCACCACTTACGCCCTAGGGAACAAGAGTGGATTCATCATGTTCGGTGTCCAAAGCTCCCTTGTAGCTCACATCTACATAACCAGAAGGTTTGGCTTCTGCAGATGAACTGTATCCTTATTTTTTTACTAAAATACATTTTTCCTTTTCTAAGTCTATATTGCAGTTTCTAATAATTTCTTAACGTATGAATGAAGTTGACTTGAGCCAAATATAGCCCTTCCTCATACAAATTCATTCACGTGTTTTCTCGCTGGCATATATGCAGTGTCATATCCAAGCAGTGTTTTGATATGACTTCTCTCTTTGCATAGACAACAAAATCAGAAAAAAAAGATCCCTTAAGGAATTCTAAACCACTGCAGCTTGTAATGCCTAATTCTTTTGAGGGAGAGCAAATAGTCATGTATAGCTTATGTATTAAATATCTTCTAAATTGCACTAAGTCCTGTATGACTTCTCGAGATAACACTTCAAATTGAATGTTGCATGAAAAAACAACTATTGTCGTGTTTTGAGTGTTTGGAAAAATCAGTTCATTCCTTGGGCAGGGAGAAAGGGCTGGTCAAAAGCCCACTGAAGCCAATGAGAAGGACCCTACTGGCTTCACTGGGTTTTAGTTTAGCCTTTACGGAACAGGTCTCACAACTGGATCTATGCAGTTATAATCATCCAGCAATCAAGACGACAGCTGCCCCTACAGGAACTCGGTATCCTGTCCAGAAAAACAACCAGTCACATACACCCAGGCAGGTGACTGTACTTAGCATCTGTTTTGCTTCAGCGACCCACCGGATGATGAAGAGCTAGCTCGGATGCCTCTGCATGGCACTGATCCGTGCATGTACGGGTACTGTTTTAGAAAGCTAATGTGTCTGCAATGAGTTGTGTGGGAGTTGATGCTTTCTCCACAGAGAAGTAGGTATCTGCTGATGAGGTACATCCAGCCCTTTCAAAGTAGCCCATTTGCTGCTGGCATCAATACAGTCCTTACTTGGTTTTTATGCAGGTCAAACTGTAGATGAGAGAATGCTCTGAAGTAAAGGAATTGATTTAATGTATTTTAGCTGTTCAAAATATTGACCAAAACCTGCAGTTACGCACAACATTTTTTTGATTCTTGATTTGATGCAGCAGCATTAGATTTCTTAGTTATTTTGACTAAGTGTATAGCTCACATGAAATATTTCTGCTCCCTAAATGGATGCCTCTAGAATTATATGCTAATTATGAATTTGAGATGGTTTATGTCAATATATGGAGAAAAAAATGAAAATGTAACAATTTATATACTAGTAAACTCGTTTATTAGAATACAAAGTGAAAGCAAATGCAAAAAATTATTGGCCAAAGTGAGCTGCTTTAAAACCTTTAAGAAAACTACATATTATTTTATGGATTTAGCTCTTTTTAACACTGCAGTTTACCTCAGCTGCATAGTTGTTTTCTTCTTTCTTTTTTTTTTTCTGTTTTTTTGGTTGGTTGGTTGGTTGCTTGGTTGCTTTGTTTTATTTTGTTTTGTTTTTCTGTGAAAAGCATGACAAAGAATACATGGTTGGGACTGTGAAGTTGAAAGCTGAAGTGCAACTAGAGAAAAGTTCAAATGATGGCTCTTTTTTTATCTTTGTATTGTATAAAGAAAACTGAGAAGATAGTTTCCAAAACAGTGTTTTTAGAGAAAAAAAAAACGGTTGTACATGAGAATAATGTAAATGGAAGATTGATTTAAAAAGAAAAGAAAAGAAAAGAAAAGAAAAGAAAAGAAAAGAAAAGAAAAGAAAAGAA
>JAAGNO010005045.1:37333-51122 GCA_033439905.1 Ceryle rudis
AAAGAAAGAAAGAAAGAAAGAAAGAAAGAAAGAAAGAAAGAAAGAAAGAAAGAAAGAAAGAAAGAAAGAAAAAGAGAGAAAAGAAAAGAGTTTTTGAATGTCTGTTCCAGGTTGCTATTCATGTTCTCTAGACAGAAATAGTTTTTTTTCCCAGAGAGGATTGGTAATGATGAACACTGATCCTCCCTGCTCAAGATTGTATTCTCATCACCATAAATACAAAGCAACCTTGCAGAATTTCATTCCTCTGTTTGCTCTGGGTGAGTAATTTTTCAAATAGGAGCAGCAGCTCTCCTCTGTGGGTGTTTTTTCCTCCCATAATTGTTATCATCATGAGATTCTGTGGCCTAGATCATCATCATGATTTTGCAAGGTTGGTATAGAAACAGAGATATATATGTGGAGATTGAAAATCTATTTTGTGTATATAATTATGTTAATATAAATTATATCAGCAGTGGTCTCTGTGGCCTAGAAAATACTTTTTGTAATGTGGTACTGTAACAGTTAACTAAATATTCTTTGCACTTTTTTGCACCTAATATCCAAAAAAATAACAATTTCATGATGAAATGTAGCATAAGTGTTCAGCAATGAGCAGCATCTTTTTAACTATTTAATTGTTCTCTATAAGTCTCCTGTATGTTTCATCACAAGTAGTAAGGTATTGCAAGATTCATTTTCTTATATTTAAATTATTGTTGAACACCAAAGGAATAGTAGCTCAGTTTGTTCCCTTTTGTTGTGTTATTTTTGGTATTGTTAATAACAATAGTGAATAACTTCTGTGTCTAAACTTGATTTATGGGTGCTCTGCATCTAGAAGAAACCAGGCTACAAAATTATCAGGACATCTAACTTCAGAAATGATCCCCTAATTAATTTGGTTTAATTTCTTATCAGTGATTAATAGAACTAATGCAAAAGAGTATTTTTTTTTCCCCACTGCTTTCTTAGCTATCTCATGAGACAAGGTATAAATTTAGTATAACCAACCCATTGGCTTTACAGCCTGGTTCACAATTTACTCTCTGAGCGTACTCACGGAAGCACTGAGTGAAAGCTTAGCACAGTTTTTGTCAATGAATATGTTGCTTTATGTATCTCTTTATTAAGAAATTTTAAATATTTTAATTTGGAGAAGTTAGAAACTCTGTACTCCCATCCCGAATGGGATTTTTTTGTTGCTTATCCACATTTCTGCCCATATCACAAACATGAGCCTAATTTGAGCAAAATCAAATCTGGCAAATGGTTGGTGTAAAACATGTTGTAGTAATTTTACAAGAATTTTAAAAACTCACATTCCTAAAAGCCTGAGTTATTTTTATTGAAATGAATTACTGGTAACACTAACAGTATTTAATAAGAATTGTATTTTGCACTGCAGAGCTTTTTTATACTTTCACAACAGTAAACCACAGAACTGTACAGAGAAAGTGCATGATGGATTAAGTGGTTCCAGGGGAGCTGTTGGATTTTTGTATTTATTTTCAATAATGCACTGTAAAGTGAAAAAGCCCACATACAAATGTACCTAATGAGCCATTCTAGTCTTTTGGGTAAATACTGTTTTCAAGCAATTGTTTCCCCTCCCCACATTAAGTAAGTTTTCAGGGACCATTAGATTTGCTCTAAGCAACTATAAAATTGTTATTAAGTCTGTGGAAAATGTTAAGTAGGACCCTAAACCACAGGTAGACTTAGGATTCTAGTGGCACTGCAGACAGTAGCACAGGTGAGCATATGCTCAGTAAGATGTAAATCATATACTGTACTCCATGATCTCAACTTTAGATCGCTGTATTGTATATGGCCCTTCCCCTCACTCTCCCAACAAGTAATCATCTTTCTCCACCATACTGGTCTATATTGGACTTCTGTCCAAGCAGTGGAGACTTGACCCTTGCTTTTGTCTGCACTGCTGAAAGCTGAATTGTGGCCTTAAAAAAGCAGTAATATGAAATGTGTGGAGTCTTGGCCAAAAAGTTTAAGATAACTACATCAATTATTTCATTCTATGAAGAGCTGTCAACTTTCTACACAGTCCCTTACGATCATCAGACATTCAGAGATCAGTAATCCTGCCTGGTTTTTTTCTTTTGCTTCCAGCAAGCACTAAAGAGCAATATACATATCTCAGGGATATGTATATTGGTCAGGGACAGAGAAAGTGGACAGAACCAATAAGATAAAACAAAACTTAGTCTATCAGGACAAGATTTCTTTTTCGAGTTGGTTTATTTCTTATGTTTAAGTAACAAAACTATACATTTTTCTTAAAGAAGCATAACCACGTTCAATATTTTTGAAGAACATTTTGAGCAAACATGAAATGTTTTCATTGAATTGATTTTTTTCCAAGGGAAAAAGAAATTACTTAATTTCTTTCTATGGATGCATTTTTGGAGCAATACTAAGAAAACTTAAAGTTTCCAAAAACCACTTTGTCTGATCTATCCACTTCTCCTATGTGTCAGGGGATTTTTTAATTGGCTTCAGTATAATCCTTTGAAAAGTTTTTAACAGATGATGCACACCAAATACATGATCCTCTACTTCCAAGATTATTTTACTATATCTTTTTATATAATCATTACATAATGTATAATCATTATTATTTAGCACTTCTACTACAACAGAACACCCACACCTAATCAGAAATATGCTTCAGTTTGTGATAAGTACTGGGCAAATCTATACAATTCCTTGACCTGAAGTCCGTATGAATATATTTCTATAAACTAATATTCTTGAAAATTCGGTAGGTCTTAAAATATGACTTCTACATTAATTAGATAGTGAGGTGACTTTTGGCCAAAGCCCATGTAATATCTGTTAAACCACCCAAACTATGTATAAAATATAGTATATATGACAGGAATATTAATGCATGGTTTGATGGAAATTTTTCTTTCTCATTCACACCACACCTGAGACACAGCTTAACCCTTTGCTCAAGATTCACTTCCTCTTTGCCTCTGAGGCTTGCCAGTCTAAACTGAGATCTCTGGTGTCAGAAAATAGCTAAATCATGGCACAGAGCAGACCGCAGAGCAAGGAAAGACAAAGGAAAATGTGTCAGTAGATGCACAGCTATTCAATGCAACTGAAAACACTCTGAAATTAAAAACGTCCTTTCAAAGCTGAAAATCATGACAATATTCCTATCACTTTTCCTTTCTTTCTGTACTGTACAGCAGGAAGAAAGAGGGGTGTTCCTGAACAAAAGTCAGCATTAGGTTTAAGAGTTAATCGAGGTGCTCATCACAGCCATTTGCCATTTCCAAGGCAAATTATACCTTAAATTCAAAAAATGTCTTTTGTTAACTTGTCCAAATGAATAAACTTCTCCTGCGCAATTCCTCTTTTCCTTAGCCCAAACTGGAAACTGGCTTTTTTTTTTCAACAGCACACAGACAACCAAGGGCTGGAACTCTAAGAGACAGTGAAGCTGCAGATGGGATTTCAATATCACAGGGGAATCTGGCCAGGAAAAGGAACTAGCACCTTCAATCTTGTGATGAGTGCTATGGGGTGCTTGATGATAGCAAGTGCTCAGGGCTGTGATTTTGTTTTATCTGATAGTATTTCTACAATGTTGCTGTTGCTGGGAAACCTCTTCAATAGCTCAGAGAGGAGAATGTCTCTCCTATTGCTATGTAAAATTTTTCCATGTAGGTATGTACCATGACTCTTTTGTTACATGGAACTCATTTCGCTGAAAGGGCAAATATCATGTTAAATTTGCAGAACAGGAAAAACCAGTTAAAGCTTTGCACTGTGCCATCATGAAGACTTTTCACTTTGTTGATTCTAAGGAGAAAGCATTGGTGACTTACCGATCCATGGGAGGACATATTGTACAGTACTTTGTACAGGTTATTTAGGTTACCAGAATATCAAAGCTCTCTCCAGTGGCAAACACATACTGAATTCCTGATACATAATTCAAGACTGTGTGCTTTGAAAGCTGGATCTGCAGGAAGTCACATAGTTGCGGTGATGAAAGTGGAGCTACTCTGTAGTAATTTATGAATACAATATATTGGCTTGGCTATTAGTCTCAAATTAGGTGAGTTCAATAAGTAGGCTTTAGGGAAAAAAGACCAACAGGCAGAAAATGTTTGACAAGGGAGCGCCTCTTTGAAGAAAGTGAGATTCAGAAAACATAAGTGTCCATTCTGGTGGCCGAGGAGATGCTACAGCTGGTCTAAAAAGTGCATCTCATCTAAAATGGTGACCACCAAGCAGGCACAGGGAAAAAAGCATAGGAAAGATCAAAAGATCTGTTTCAGAACAGACAATATTTGTACCTGAGCAGGTTTGGATGCAAGCTGTTGCTATCATTTGCAGAAAAATTAGGCTGAGTTATTCTGTTAATGGATGGGAAAGCTTGAAGCAGAACGGACATACGTAGAGACTATTTTTTTCAAATCCATTTCTTTGAAATATTTAAGTAGACATATTTAAGCTGAAATAATTAAATAGCATTCTGGTTTAAGTGGGGTATTCACAGATTCCCTGAAATAAAACTTGCAAATCCATTCAGACCATCTCATTTGGAACAGTTACTACAGACACAGACTGTCCCCTAAAGCCTAGCATGATTATGGAACTGTACAATCCTGCCTGACACGAAAAGGCAACTGAAGACAGACCAAGGAAAAAGATGAAGATACAGCTATTTCATGACAACTTCAGAGCTCACAGAGAGCTTTGCCACTCCTTTATTACACAGGGCATAGCAAGAGTGCCAGCAACATGTTTTCTTGACAGCAACTTACCCTGTACAGATACAATTTTCTTCTCCCTTAAACTACAAGAATATAAATGTTTTGGGGAGATTGCTTTTTTAAATAGTTTTGAATCTTTTCATACCTTATAAATTCAAACCCCTGAGGTAAAGCAAATCTATCTGTTCATTGACCCATGAGTTAAGAAAAAATAGGGAGGGAAATCAAAACTTTCAGTAAAAATCAGTAACGGTCTAGAACGTGCCTCAAGTTGCTTTTCTGTGTGAAATAATGGTATAGATTTAAGACCTGATATCTTGAAACCTCTTAGGTTTAAAAGGAAAGGCTGTGTTTCTTATTCTAAAACAATATTTTTCTGCAGTTACAACATTCCTACTTGCCTAGTCTCTGTGTGATTCCTAGTATCAGAGATGTTTGAAGAAATGGTTGTCAGCATAACAAACAGGCATTTTAGGCATTTAGGAATCTGGGTTTTGAGATGATTTCTAGCTTAACTTCAGGGGAGGAGAAGTTGTGGGCTGTTACCTGTTTTTGCGAAGCAGACACATTTCTATAAATACAGTCTTCAAGAGGAGAGAGATAAAGAGTGGAGTTGTTTTTTCAGTATACCATGAATTGAGACTGATAATTGCATCAGACGTGGAAAGCACTGAACAAAAGGATATTTAAAACTTTCTGTGGCATCTGAGCCATGAACATGTGAGAAAAGAGGAGGGGAGAACCCTGTTGAGCATGTAGAAAACAAAAAACAAAAGATACCAAACAAACAAGCACCACCAAAAACAATGATAAAAAGAAAAGTGGAAAATATAAAAAGAAGTGAGTTGAGTAATTTTTCAATAGTCAAAAATGTATGTGTTGCAAAGATTTTTAAAAAAATATTTTTGGTAATTCCCCTACCTCATATATTGTACAACTATCTGTAAGCTTTCAAGGGTAGTGTGAGCCAGGCTGCAGAATTTGGGGCTGTTTTAAAATAAAAACAGCCCTCCACTTCACAGATCCTGATCCCAGAGGATTCACGGTGCAAAGAGCACTGGTAGTTGCTCATGGCACATCTTCCCCCTCCGGTCTTTCTCTTGCAGCATAATTGAGGTTAAAAAAGACACATTGCCGGCATATGCTCAGACATATTCCTCTCTAGATGCTATAATGGACTTCTATTTGTAGGTACCTGATATAGGTTGGAAAATCTCCAATAGGTGAAAAATAATTTTTATATAATGTCACCTCTTCACATTTTCAAAGCTTCTGACAATCCGTACTTGAATTACTAGTAGGAAACATCTCTGAAAATGCTGCTGTGATACACAAGGTACTGGTTTTGTTTTCACGTCAAGCCTAAGCTGATGCAACACAATGGTGGACGAGTCATTGGGCTCTTGCAGGTGCTAATTCTCCAATGGCTCACAAAACTGAAGTCATAATTATGGTGTATTTCTCACTTCGTATCCCACAGGTCTTTGTGTATGAATAAGGTACTCAAACTGATGTTCCAGAAAAATCCCATCTCCTCCTGTTCTTCCTATTCACGGAAGTTCAGTTGAATAATGAATTCTTATTCCTTTGTCCTCAATTGTCACACAGTACTGGGTGTACTATGATTGTTTCACCCTGGGAGTGGCTGCCTCTTACTGAAAATCAGTGTGGTCAATAGAGGACCATTACTACCCTCACCACAGTTTTCTCAGGCTTAATTTCATAATAATAGTTTGAGGTAAATGACTGCATAGTTGAACAAGAGGTAGAATTGCCAGCTGTATGGGTAGGTGTGTCCTTCTTCTTTATGTAAATGGAAATTTGGCTACCACAGAAAACAAAAAAGGAGATTTAATGTTCTCTCCAAAGAACACTTTACACTCTTCTATTCCTTTCAGGCTTTATGTAGTATAAGTGTTTAATGATCTTAATTATCCTTAAAGCACAAGAACATGTTTTATTTATTTAAACCTACAGTCTTTTCAGATATGTTTTATTTATTTAAACCTACAGACTCTTCAGTTCTTAGTCCACCAAGGTAACTTTGGGCCACAGAATCAAAATTACGAATGATAAAGCTTTTTCTTGCCACCAACTGAATCTGCACAGCTAGACCTTTTCTGTATTATTCCAAAAGGGACCCTGGCACTATTGCACTTTAGCTACATGCCAGTAGCAGACAGACAATTGTAGGTCATAGCCAGGTTTCAGAGAGGCTATGAGGATTAAACTCTAAAATCTTGGGTCTGGTTCCACATTCTCTTGAGAAACACAGCAGCCTATGAAGTCAAAAACCAGTCCTACCTAAAGAGAGATTGATAATGAGTAATCTGTGCTGAGAAAGAGATTTATTTCAATGTATTCCAAGGCATCTTTTAGAATGTTTTTGCCTTCTTTTCTGTACTGTTGTTAAAAATTAACTCCTTAAGACAGAACTTCTCTAGCAGAGCAAAAAGTGGTATTAAAGTACCAATCTACTCATGCACTGAAAAAAAAATTAAAAAGCCTATTAACAAAAATATCTGTGGCAGCAAACTATAAAAATGTTAATAAAAAGACAGTTTGCCTTTTCTATGATTTTTTTTAATAAAACTATAATCCCTTTTTTTGCTATGTCAAGAAAAACACAAAATGGTAAATGTATCTAAAATAGCTTTAATATTTAATTTTTATTAATATTTATTGAAATAATATAGCACAAAAAAGTGATTCAATTCAATTTTTTAAGGTGTAATACTAACAATATATATTTATATACCTTGCATTACTACAAAAGCTTAGCAAAATCTATTCATTACCTTATTTACAATATACAAGAATTATAACATGCTTTCAAAAGGAGCTTTCTTTTAAGTCTCTCACTTGCTACTTTATATTGGCAATTGTTCACGTGTTAATTAAAATTAATACCTTTTTTTTTTATATCATGGCAATAGACCATTATGTATATCCAGCAAAATTACTATGTAGACCTTTTAAATATGTTACTTCATTTCAAAGCACAGCATTATGTACTCGAGCAGCCCACCACTGAAACTGAGTAGGAGCACTGCTGTTGATTTCAGTTGGCTTTGCATCAGGCTACATGTGATGGTGTATCATAGCACCTTAAGAAAGGAACCTGGTAAGGAGTCTCAAGACAAGCAGAATGAATTCTCTTATATCCACCACAGATGTTTGTGGCTTTCTGACAATTTGGACTGTATTAGAAGTCTTCAGTGCATGTCTAGGGTATGAAATATTATTACAAGTTCTGATTTTACTAATAACAATAAGAAATATGAACCTCAGCTGCCTGATTTGGTAAAAAAAAATAAAAAATGACTGATCTCTGTAGTTGGGCATGGAGGTCAGACAGTTTTTTACCGGATTTTTCCTTTTTAATAGTGGCCTATGTTTTCCATCTTGCTATTGAAGCTCAGAGGGTGTCTGTATAGACTAAACCTTTAATATGTAACTTTTAGATAGTCCTGTTGCACAGCAGATACAAAGCATTTCTTTTCACTCTATATTTCTATGGAAAAATATTGAACAAAATTTACTTTTGTTGTTAAATAAATAGAAGATTATTTCTCAAGAAAAGGAAAAGGTATAGATATATATTTCATATTGTTTTGTTTCTTTTTCTTCCAAGTGTGAGTCTAAGTTCTTTGTATTCTTATCTATTTAGGTGAGTAGTCTCAGTAGGGTACATTGGACTTAAATGCACATGCCTAAGAATGGGATATGGCTAGTTCTCTGCCCTACAAGTAGGTACTGTTGGCATCCTGATTTGAAGACGCACTTCTGACTCGTTTCTCCCCTTTCTAGTATAGATCATGAGGGCCTTTGTTCAGCAAACAGTATAATATATTTTTTAAAATACTGCTAATTGAGTCCCTGTCAAGTCATGATGGCTTGGGCACATACCCTGAGCAGAGCAGCTGCTCAAGTGCTTGCTGGCTAGGAATGGAGCGATGTGGGGAGTCTCACAGCTAGTGTATGCTAAAAGCACATCTGGGCACCCTCCACACTAGCATGGCTTTGCTAGCTGGGATGAGAGCAGGCAAAGCCAAATTGCATTTCTTCATTGTCCCGCTCTGCCCAGTCCTCACCACCTTAGGCAGCAGGACTGTTAGCGTTGGCTCCTCTGTGTGCCAGACAAACACTCTTCTAGTCACTGCAAGGGGAGTGCCAAAAAGCTTCTCCTTTCTTCTCATGAGCTTGTAGTTCACCCTGCATTCAAGCAAACTGCCTTTAGTGATCTCCTCATGAGAACTGAAGCGGGGGGAGTAGAAAACAGAAATCAGCCACATTATGTTCTTCTAGTATATGCTTGTTTGTGGGAAAGGCATTGTCCAGAGTGTATGCTTCAAAAGGTAGGAAGTTAAATTGGAGTTCCTGGCCATATGAAACATTGACAGCTAAAAAAAACCCCAACCCCATGCAATATTTAAACACTTAGTATTTTGAAATACTAAAATTAATCATCCAATAAAATGCCTTTCAGAATAAGCATCTTTACTGTGACAATGTGGGGTTCTGGATTAGGCACTAATTTGCCCAAACTCTAACATAACTCCCTACCTTTAAAATCATATAATTAGATCAGAAATGTTGCCAAGTCTATGTAGCTTATAAAGAACTGCAGAGTTCTTCTAAAATTTTGTCTCTTCTTGCTATGTGGTGTTGGCTGACCAAGATCTAATATTAAATACCTGACTGTTTTAGTACCCTTTATTCAGTGTTCATGATGTGACTTTTTAAATGAAGTCTGTGATTTGATACCTAGCCATTGTTCAAGTCAATATCCTTGGCTTTTGCGTTATAGAGACAAGAAAACAAAACTTTTTGAACTTGTGTTACTGGCTTTTTGTATGCGCTAAATGGCCATTTGTGAAATTTGACAGCATAAAATTGTACTACTGATAGTAAATGGTTTTTTTTGCACTAGCCTTTGAGAACTGTAACACATTTCAGTATTTTTACAATGTATTCTCTAGAAAGTGTGAAACTATTTGTCAGTTCTGAAAAAATATGTAACAATGAAACCTCAAAGGATGTTATGAAGTGTACAGTTTGTGATAATTTTATATTGAAAAAGACAAGAAAAAAAAAACTCATTTGAAATAATTTTATTCTATTTGTTTCATATGTATTTTGAACAAGAAATAAAGTGATTAAAATTATTTGGGGTTTTTTTGTCTTCCTTACAAAAGAAAACTGTTCAAAAGTAAATAGAATCAGTGGGTTATGACTGCAGGGTTGTTTTTTTCCTATTTATTCTCTCCCTTTTCCATGCTGGAATTGCTTGCTCACCTACAGCATATTCCCATTGATTTGATGATTATTTAAGATTATTGAAGTATTTCACTCAAGACATTTAGCCTAATTTCCAACTTTCTTGTTCCTAGTTGCCTAATTATTTAGATCAAACAAACAAGAACCTTGCCACCACGCAAAGGAAAAAAAAAAAAAGCAAAAAAAAAAAAGCCAGATTTGGACAGGGCTTAATTTTTAAATTTAACTGGTGCAAATGAAAACATGTTATGAAGCAATGATGGTCCAGGGTAGACAGGCTTAAGCATGTTAAGTACTTTTTTGGCAGTTAGCAGACGGTTCTGTTTAAAGAGGAAACCTAAGTTTCAAGTGTTCAGTTTCAGCTGGATGTGATCTTATTCTACCACCTGCTTAATTCCATCTGATAAAAATTGGGAAAAAACACCACTGTAGTATATCTGCAGCACTAGATAATATTGTCGGAAGAAAAATAGTAGCCAGGTTCAACATAGAAGCAATTGGCCCTTGGCAGGCTTTTGCAATTCTCCTGAAGTGAAATTAGATCTATAGTATTGAGGTTCCAATCCTCTTTCTGATCTCTGCTGGCTGAACATTAATCTATCCCAAGTCAAATTTCTGCTAAGATATTAAATGCAATTCTGTTCTCTGGTTCAATTCAGGGACTTGGTTTACATCTGTGATTGAAAGATTCAGTTTCTTTGAAAAAACTGCTTGTCTTCATCTAGCAAGGGTAATGCCATACCAGTTTGCCATTGCCTTTAATCTTAGTATTTCCTCTTGAAAGTGTAAAATACTTATATTCATTAGAGGAATGGGTTCTGATGGTAATCAATTGTAAAGTTCACTTTTCAAAATTGGTCGTAATTCACACAAAAGCAATATCACCTTCTCTAAGATTTCATTGCAGTCTGTGCAATATATTTTCCTCTTAAAGTCCTGATTCTTCTGCTTCAGTCACTCCTGAATGTTTCTGCGTTCCTTACAGTAAACAAATTTACTAGCCCTTAGAGAATCTGGAGAATGTGCAGCTTGAAATGGTGCAAGAACCTGAAGGGAAACCAGGAGGAGATTTGTCAGGAAAAGAGAAGAAAGGGGTGCAAACAAAGCTCTCAGAGATGTAGTGTTTCTATTATTTCTGCTCCAATCAAGAAGCAAGAAATGGGTGATCTCCAGGGCAGCGTGATGGCTTTTTCAGCTTCGAAAGGCAGGCTGCATGGGGAGGGGTGTTGGGCTGGTGGTACAGGTGTCTCCCCCTTCTGCAGTGCCTGGCCCCAGCTCGGGGCTCAGGTCGTGCTGCACAGTTGGGAGCCTTTGCCACTACCCCTCTCCAGCACCTGCTTTGCAAATGAAAAGGTTCATGTTACGCCATAACGTGTTTCCAGGCTTCCATCTGTTTTCAGACAACCTTATGATTTGGGGAAACTATAGGTGGCTGTCGCCTCCTGTCGTGGTTTAACTCCAGCCGGGAGCTGAGCACCACGCAGCGCTCGCTGACCGCGACACCCCCCCCACACACACCTCCCCCACCTCCCCCGAGCAGGAAGGAAAAGAAGCAAAAAAGTGCAAAACCCATCGAGATGAGGACATTTTAATACAAGGACGCAACAGGAGAATTAACAAACAGTAATAATACCAGAGAAGCAATACACAAAAGAAGCGATGGAACGACGGGAGCAGCGGTGCCGCTCCACAGACCCGGCCGCCAGGGCCTCCTTGAAGGCGCGCGCTTTGCCGGCCCGCCCACTGCCTTTGTATGCCGGCCATGACAGCATTATGGTATCGACGGCTGCTTTGCCGGGTTCGGTTGTCTAACCCCATTGTGACACACACACCACCACCACCCCCAGCTTCTGGTAGAAATTACCCTATCCCAGCCGAATCCAGGACACCTCCCTTTTCAGCTTGCCTCCAAAACACACTAAAACAGGTACCTCCTGGTGACTTCAGGAGAGAAAAATGGCTCCTGTAAAAGGTGTCACTGTTCTATCCTTTAGCCCTGTGACAAATAAGCATGATATAATTTCACAAATGATGAAATATTCTTACACGCAGAGAAGAGCACTTTGTCTTAGCCAATGCCCACTATTACCACAACATTAAAACAGACGGGGAGAAAATCAAGGATCAGAACTGAATCCAAATCTCCAGATTTCTAGGCCACAAAACTACTGTTCCTCTAGATGGATTTCTACTTTGCATGGAATATCTATGACCACGTCCCAGAGGAAATATTGTTATGCAATGGAGGCAGAAAAATAATTTTAAAATACATATAGTGCCCTCTAATCGTGCTAAAAGCTAAAGCACATTGCTTCAGGTCAGAAACCAGAAATATTATTTTCACACAATATTGCCCACTGTGTCATTCTGAAAGTTGAATAAAAGCCTTCCTGCTGTTACTGCTGTGGGTAACAGAATCTGTTGCTTAACTCAAATGACAGACGCATGGATTTTTTGAGCAAAAGGACCTTCATAAACTCCATTCTCTGTGCTGCTTGTATGCAGCTCCATTGATGGTTATAATCATACAAACCAGATTATTTTAAAAACTAAATCTATGGCACTACAAAGACAGAAATCTTCATTGCTCATCACATTCTGAAGGTGATATTTTAGGAAGAGTGCAAGTGCACCAATTTGCACGTGCACTGATTTGGCTCAACATGCCCAGTGTGTTTAAATTGCTCAATTACTCTCCTCTTTGGAAATTTAAAATGCAGCAATCACAGCCTAAGCTTTTCTGCTGAACTGATGAGCATGCTCACTCCCACTCAGGTGCTTTTTTGCTTTTTCCAGCCTATATTTTTTAAGTCCTCAGGCTTCACACTCTTCAAAAATCAGCATTTCTCTTTGTGTCAGTGTCATACAACCCATGGAGCAGTGCATTTCCAGTTAAGATGACCAGCCACAGCTTCCCATTTTAATTTCTTTCACAGCTTTTAAAAATAAATTCTCTTTGTTCTCATGTTGCTTCTCAAGGTAAATGATGAAGAAAATTGCTTTGCTCCAAAGAGTGAGATTGACAGGAGTTTGTTGTCTGTCCCAGCAATAATAGAATTTCAAACACAGAGCCTCTGAGGATCAAAACTTTGTGACTGGAGAAGACATAACTGGGAGGAGTGTGACACACCCAAAGGCTGTACTGCCATTCAGTGAGATCTGGACAGACTGGACTGTTGGGAGAAGGGAAACCTAATGAAATTTAACAATGACAAGTGTAGAGTCCTGCATCTGGGGAGGAATAACCCCATGCACCAGTACAGGTTAGGAATTGACCTGCTGTAACTGCTACTGCTCTGCAGAGAAGGACCTCAGAGTCCTGGTGAACAGTAAGTTTTCCATGGGACAGCAATGTGTCCTTTGTGGCCAGGAGGGCCAATGTCATCCTGGGGTGCATTAAGAAGAGTGTGATCAGCAGGTCGAGGGAAGTTCTCCTCCCCCTCTATTCTGCCCTGTTAAGGCCATATCTTGAGTATTGTGTCCAGTTCTGGTCTCCCCAGTTCAGGAGGGACAGGGAAATACTAGAGAGAGTCCAACAGAGGGCTACAAGGATGACTAAGGGACTGGAACATCTCTCATATGAGGAAAGGCTGAGAGACCTGGGGCTGTTAAGCCTGGAGAAGAGAAGAGAAGGCTGAGAGGGGATTTTATCTGAAGGGTGGGTGTCAAGAAAATGGGGCCCGTCTTTTTTCACTGGTGCCCTGTGACAGGATGAGGGCAATGGGTACAAAACAGGAAGTTCTACCTCAATATGAGGAAAAACTAAGAAGTTT
>JAAGNO010005045.1:51222-67516 GCA_033439905.1 Ceryle rudis
AACACTGGAACAGTCTATCCAGAGAGGTTGTGGAGTCTCCTTCTCTAGACACTTTCAAAACCCACGTGGATATGTTCCTGTGTGACCTGCCCTAGGTGAACATGCTCTGGCAGAGTGGTTGGACTGGAAGAACTCCAGCGGTCACTTCCAACCCCTTCTATTCTGTGATTCTGTGATTCTGTGACTGGAGAATACTTTCTGTAAGGTTGGCTGTTATGAAGCACTCATTGAGAATCAAGAATCAAGTCAAGCCCTGAGACTTTACATATTAAATAACATGTGATGCTATATAAAAACAAAACATTTGCAAAATCTTTGCAATAGTAGAGCTGGGTAGACATATTTTATGCAAAGCTGATTGTGTTTTACTCATTGAATATTGATTTTGTCAGTAGTACCAAAAAATCCTAAAAGTATTGAAATATGATAATGCTTTTGTCCTTAAACATAGATGAAACTAACCAAACAGAAGTATGTCTCACTTATACTCATAGTTTTTTATCTTAGAATTTACATTTGGGAATTCCTGACATTTGAGCTCTTCACTTCTGAGTTTTGTGCCCATTAAATCCACAAATAAGCCCGCCTAACAAACCTTAATCCCTTTATAAGATAATAATCCCTTTAGCCTTGTTCTTTAGGATATGTTTGTTAAAAACAGCTCGTTAAAACCAAGTCATAACTATCAGTTTCAGACAACCCTGACTTAAAAATCATTAAATAGTTTTTGTTAAGGAAACATTCTGCTGAAATCCCTCTGATACCAAATCAGTCTGAAATGGGCTAGCTAGCCATCTTAGATGGTCATTCACCACCTTCCTCATCGTCAACAAATTACAGACAAACAGGAAAAACACCCATGCCCAGGTCTTTGAAGCCAGAGCCCTGACTAACACAGCAGCCAGCCTCACAAACCTGGAAGGTATCCAGAGAGATATCATCAAGCAATTCCTCACTGATTTTTTTTTTGTTTTGGTTTGGTTTTATTTTTTTTTATTTTTATTTTTACTTTGTGGATTGTGCTTCTGGCTTAAATGTGCTGAGATTCAGTCAAATAAGTTCAGGCCTTCTAACAGGTAAGGTGGGAATGGGAACCATCTGTCTGGAGAGCATCACCTCCACCTATCTCACTAGTACAGGGAATTGGCAGTTTAGTATTTTCTGTGCACACAACCAGAAGGAAAAAATGTTTCACAGGAGGAAGTTGTAGCAAAACTTTGGTTTGGAGTTGTAGCTTCTGGCTAAAATGTGGATGTAGTTCTAGGAAATGTATGTCTGTTCTTTATTCCTAAAACTTTATTCCTAAATGGTTGATCTAAAACCTGAAACATGATAAAATCAATCCACTGAGGTTAAAGGCTGGGAACTGAACCTGTCACACAAGCATACAACAGTGGCAAGCATCAGAAAAAATATTCCCTCCTCTTCTTCACAAGCTCCATGAAATCACTTATGTATTCGAAATGACCATCCTCTGCGATAAGACGGGCAATCATTGTCATTGTCTCACAAACATATTTATTGGCAGCGGAAACTGTTTTACATGCTCTAGCTGTGGCACAAACGCTCTTTAATGAGATCAGCATAACCATAAATTCAACCACTATTCAGGATGTTTCAGAGAAGCAGCCTTTGGGGTGAGACAGAAGACAAAATCCAGCACAGATAAGAAAAAGAAAACAAAATGTATTGTCAAACTACACAATGTTTTGTTGCTGCTTTCAGCTGACTCCCATTAGTTCCTTTGGCCTGATTTTAAAGTGTCTTTACATAAATATCTCTAGCAGAAAAACAAATGCTAGTCAGGCAGGTAGAACCACTTATCTGAATAGCAGTACAGCCTGGTTTCTAATTCTTTCAAATGAGAGAAGGAAAGCTGTCTGATGCTGCCCATCCATGGTGCTGCATCGGGTCTTAGCTAGCTGATTGTGATAACACGCTTCCAATGTGGTAATACAAGCTAATTTATTGCAGAAAGAACTCACAAGCTCATATAAACTCTGATTGTCTTCCAAGTGCAGTGAATTATGTGCAATTTTGACTGGCATTGTTGTCTGGTAATATTTATCTGTGTGCTTGCCTGCTAGTAATAATTGAATTTAAATATTTACATTGAGTTCTAGTTGAATTTGGGTATTTGTTATATTATGCAGCCACATACTCAAAATGATATCAAGCATAGCTTTCAGAAATTTAATTGGAGATCTGTAAGTGATGTTTTAAAAGCACATGCTGTATGAATGACAATGTAAGCATATTATGAAATTATATTATTTTAAAGTGTTTATTTTTTTCTTTTACCTCAGGAATAGTACACATGGCTAGGAAGGTCCCATTTGGATGCTTTCCTGTTTACCAATGAATATAAACTTCTATTTTGTTTCACCTAGAGTCCCTACCACAGCAAGCTGTGGGATTGTACTGAAAGGAACTATTGCATTGTTCCCTTTCAGACATGTTGCCCAAAAGCCTTCTGTACCATTCAGTTGTCTCCTTTCCTTCACCCTTCATGGTTGATATTTAGGTGATTGGTCTGAGCTTCAGTTCTCTCCCCATGGGCAGAATTTAGAAGATTCAGGATCAGCATGGGGGACATAAATGTAATCTGTGACATTTCACTGTCTTCATGGCTTCTCTTTTTGCTTCAAGAAGGAAGGCACGTGACAACTCTCCTCATAATAAATTATTCTCTCCTTAATCCAGGTAATTTCCATTTGAAATGGTACTTTGAAAAAAGCCAAATCCCAGCCCTTTTCCTGTCTTTGTTACGCCCTCTGCCTGCATGAAGAAGAAGAACATGACATGAAATTCCTTTTTTCCTTTGAATGACTGCAGCCCTGACACGCAGCGATTGCAGAAGATAGAGTGGAATGCTGGTCTGTCTTCCTCCACTGTGTAAGCAAGACCCTGTCCTGTCCTCAAAGCAACTGGCTGCACCTAACTCCTCTATTCCATGCAAAAGCAGAGTCCCACCAGCATAGCCTGGAAACATCTTGTTTCCCACCATCATTTTCAGTTGCAAGGGGGACTATTTGCCTTGCCCATCAGTATATGCTCTTCTTAAACAACACTTGCAGCCTAACTAGGATGACAAGGAGTCAGCAAAAAAAAAGGGAAAAGGCAAGGAAAAGAGAAGGAAATGGAACATACTAAATTCTAGTGAAAGTCATGCAGTTTTGATTCTGTAAGTGTACCACAGCTGGTGTGCTTGATTTTGTTCATTCAACTCCGTGTGCTCAACACCGCAGACTGGCAGATATGTCTAAATAACTGGTTTGTCCAAAGAAGTTGAATTAAAAAATGGACCTGTCTTTCGAACTGATTGTGCAAGATGAGATACTAAAGAGTACAAATATATTGTTTCAGATCTTCAAAAGCTTTCAGAGTTACAGCAGATTATCTGGTGATGACTCTTTGCCAAGTGCTGGCTTCAGTCCTAGGCTCAGGAGAAATCCACTAAAAATATTTTTTTATGTTGAATTCAGGCTGCCTACTGCTGTCAGTATTGGATTAGTCACCAGAATATGTTATTCATTTGGTCCACTGGCACAGGGCTTGATGATGTCAATATTAATCAAAATGCCCCAGGGCAAGAATAGAGGAACACAGACACATTTTCTTCAGCTGTTTCTCTAGGAAACAGAAAAAGTCAGTGAAGTTTATCATCCATCTTCAGTAGCAATGCCGGGTGACAGCAGTCAGACAAATTACTTTGAGTGTTTAATGTCACTTTGTATTATTTAGATTTAATAAACCAATGAAGTTTCTTAGTTTGGAACAGACATTCAAATTGCAAAAATATTGATTCAAGTATAACTATGCTTTCCAGAGAAACAAATGAGCTATACAAAAAGATAAAATATTGTTCTACATATGAATGTATATTTTCCCCTGGAAGAGGAGTGTTCTTGCTCCCTGCATCCAAAGGAGAGTATCTGAATATGCAGATGGATTCACTACAGTCACAGTCCTGATTGTTTCAGAAACAATCCTGTTGCCCTCTGTGATGAGTGAGGCCAAGCTGACATTGTTCAGTTCTTGTTTCTGAGCAGCACTGGTGCACTGGCACACAGCACTGGCTGCTGTATACAATCCATAAATGGTTTTCAAACTGATAGATTTAATTATTATCTATCAAGATTATTACAACCTTTATTTTAAACTTGGTATAGGGCTTTTGACTGTACAAGGTAGAAACAAAAACACACACCTGGTTCTTTTGAACTGGGATCTGGCAGATATCTCAGGTTCCGTAGGAATTCTACAGTATTTGTTCTGAGGGGGGTTCTTGCTTTGTTTCCCAAAACTTCAGTCTTTGGCCCCACAAGAAGGTGCTAGGTTTTAAGTTTTTACCAAAGCAAATGTTATCTTCATCATTGTGCTGTAAATTTGAAAGAGCAACTGAAGTATACCTGGAAGACTACAAATTCAGATATGTGTAAAATTTGGCATTCAACATGCACAAGTACATACCATATACATCTTTAAATAGTCCTCTGAATTTGTGACTCTTTGGATTGGGAGCGTTGCATTTACATGCCTGAAAAGTCTGTAGTTTCCTTCACTTTTGAAGTAATATGGCAACTAAAGCTAAGGATTTGTTGGGTGGATTACTGGACAGATCACGTGCAAGAATTTGCAGGATAGCTCCTTCTTTATGAAAGGCAGAATTGTTTCCTGAGCTTTAGAGAGTGTGAGCAGAGCCAAGGTTATTTTTTTTATCCCCTGTCCTACCCATCTGCATGGACAAATAGTTGCTGATCTACTCATCCCTGAGAGTCTGCAACTACTCACAGTGGTAACTTCCAAAGCGCCTCAGGCCCCCCCTGCCCCCCTCAGATGCATCAACTTCATATTCCTTAACCTGCTGAGCACTTGTTTAACCAATATAAAAGTAGCATCTTCTCCCTTTGTCACAGAAAAAGGAAAATATTCCCTATACATTTGCTGCATCTTTCCTTGTATCCACACCTTGGAACACTGAAGGACAAGACTGTCTGTCCTGTACATTTTCTCATGCACTACAATCACCTGAACAGGCATATGTAGATGAAGGTAACTTTTCATGCTGTGATTAGGATGAAGAAATCATTCCTTCATTTTCTGAGAATATTTGTGTAAAATAAAACCAGCACCATAACTAGAGATTGGGTTTTCCTTTACTTATCCCCACACCGTGGTAACGCTGAGCATTGCATTTTGTTTTCTAAATCTGTGATACCTATATCCCATGTTCTTTGTGGCCTCTTGCTGTTTAAAAGATTGTTTACTTTCTTGAATCTGAACAAATGCCATAGTTGAATGAGCTCTCTCAAGCTCCGTTTTTCTGTCTCATTTAACATAGTGACAAACTACTTGTTATTAATAAATAACCATGTTTTCTTCCTTTCACACATACATGCTTAGAACAATCTGTTTCTTTCCATTAAAATGATTCTGAAGCTCCCTATACAGTAAATCTCAGAAGACTGGACATGAAAATTGTAGACTTGACTATTACAGATATGGCCTTTCTTCTGCTTTTCCACAGACTCTTCCACAGCCACTCCAAGCATAGAGTGTTACAGGACAGGATAAGGAATACCTCATTCTTCATTGACTCATTCTTACACTTGGCTACCACCACCAACAACGATGCTCGTGATCTGCTTGTCTCAAAGGTTCTTGACACCTTTGCTATGTTCACAGTGAATAACAGACTGTTTATGCTTAAATTACTTCTCTAATCTTATGACTAATCTACTCCCCAATTCTAAGGCACAAACTAAACCTCATCTACTTATGCTGACACTGTTGTCAACTAAGCTTAATTTACACTAAAGTATACTCACAAGCATAGTTGAGTCATTCAACACATTTTGAATACTTTTTCTTATTGCTTTTCTCTTACACTTTTTCACTTTGCACTAAATTTTTCACTGTAGAAGTATCCTGCAAAAAGATTGAATGTAAGTTTAGCTTAAAAATAAGCTCCTGTGGACAATGCATAGTACGGAACTAGCTGTCAGCTAGTATACTTGGTAACACCTCCACCAACTCAAACAACAGTGACAAATTTCACCTGCTAAGTACCTGCTAAGTTACACCACAACTATATGTGGAAGTAATGTAGATTACAGATTATAAAATGATCATTTAGGAAGTTCAACCAGAAAACAAACAAACAAATAAACAAACAAACACCCCCTCAAAATCCCCACAACAAACTCAGAGGTATTTAATACTAGCCAAGGGTAACATATATTTTGGCAACATGGCATCATGCCTCTCTCTTGTACTGCAGTTTGCTCCTCTGTTCTGCTCTTGTGAGACCCCACCTGGAGCACTTGCATCCAACTCTGGAGCCCCCAACACAAGAAGGACATGGATCTGTTGGAGAGAGTCCAGAGGAGGGCCACAAAAATGATCAGAGGGCTGCAGCACCTCTCCTATGAGGACAGGCTGAGGGAGTTGGGTCTGTTCAGCATGAAGAAGAGAAGGGTCTGGGGGGACCTTATAGTGGCCTTCCAGTACCTGAAGGGGGTTGACAGGAAAGCTGGGGAAGGACTTTTTGTAAGGGCATGCAGTGACAGGACAAGAGGCAATGGTTTTAAACTACAGCAGGGTAAATTTAGATATATATTTGTATATGTACAAATATATTTGTATATGTGAAAAATGCCGGCTCATCTCTGACTATAGTAGAGAGGGTTTTGTGTCATCCTAGGCACAATGTCCCAGAGAGGACTGGGACAAAGCAGTGGGGCAATAAGCTTAAATATGAATAGACCTCAACACAATCTGGGTTTCAGCACCCAAATCAAATTATTTCAGGAGTGCACCTCATCTTTCAGTCATATCATCCTGTTCCAGGTGACATACTGGACATAAGGAGTATGTTTAGTTTAACACACCCTAATATTCAGAGCAAGTCAGAATCTTACTTTTGTACATGTCAATAATGAAAAGCTGAGTAGTTCGGTTCATAGTGACTACCTGGGTTTGGAATAGGAGTATAATTGTATTCCAGAAGCAGGATTAATTCTTGAATGAACAATGAGAACATTTGCCGTTGTGAGAATTCAGAAGCATGCAGTATTTCTACTGCCAATTTATAAAGCATAAACTGTAGCAGTGAGCCCAAAAAGAATCAAAATAAAAACAGCAGGAGGAGATAAATTCTTGAGAAATAAAAAGGAAAGCAATCCATTCTGAAGAGGATTTTTCCCCTGAAGAGGCTTAAATTTCCCCTGTGGTTCTTCCTTACATATAAACTGTAATTCCACCTGCAAGCCTGTGTTTCTCCACAAAAGACAGTACCATTTGTGCCAGAAAGTACTAGTTAATGGTACAGAGAGAGATTCCCAATAGATAACTAGTCCAGGAACACTAAGACTACTGAAGTTCATTTGATCTAGTCTGTTTTGGTCAAGAATATGAAAATGAGCTTTCTGACAAACAGCTAAACGGATCTGATGCTTTTTGAGAGACTTAAGAAAAGTAAACATATCCCCCTTGGATGTCTTCTTCAGACCCCCATATATACTCAGGGTTTCTTCATGTAATCAATAACAGAATTAGATAATGTTCTGCTTTAGCCATATTCTAAAATTAGCCTTTGGATAACTGCCTGCAGTCGTCTTGATTATCCCAGTTAACATTTCACTGTGTGCCTAAAATCAGATGTTTCGTACTGTTGTTTGTTGTTGGGCTTTTTTGGTTTGGTTTGGTTTTTCCTAGCTGAAAAAATTAATCTCTGCATTCCTGCATGTAAAGGTGTTTGATAGGTCTCTTCTGTTATTTAGTCCATGGTGAGTCTTACGTAAGATTAGCTTTTTGTAAAAGGTGACATGGATGTTTTACAGCCATGGACCAATGTCAAGGCCTCTGTACCAAGAGCACTATTGTATATTAAACCCAATGCACATGGGTCTCCTATCCGGTTGGGACATTCCTTTTACCGACACCCATCCAGTGAGTGTTGATGAGCAATTTAATTCTGAACTTGCTGTCACATCTGAGCTGATACCTATTTAGTGCTACCTATCAAATCTGCCATTCACTTTGTGTTAGCTGAGCATGTGCTGTTCTTGAGTACGCAGGGACACAAGCTTTTTGAAGACTCAAATAATTATCCTCAGTGGAAATTTTAGGAAAACAATACTTGGAAAGAAAACAGGACCCCAGGCAAGAATTTCCTTTTGATAGTTTGACTTTTGTTGTGTTCTGTTTTGTTTCTATCACAAAACTAATGTGGTCGTCTTTTATCCCAGGCTGTCCTGTGTGAGTAGAGAGGCTGACTTGCCTCCTGATTGCCATGGAGATTTGGGACCTAAGTTTAGTTCTTGCAACAATTTCCTTTCCTTCCTTCCATTACTCCACACCATGTCTCGTATTACACCTGTATTTTCGTGATCAGCTGATTCAGATGAACTGTTTCATTTAATTCATCTGAGGAACATGGGGTCTTACACAAAAATAATATGAGATATTATTGGACTTGTCTATATCATCACTGCAAAACATGGACTCAGATACAGTAATCCCAATCTCTGTGGCTCCTAGAGAGGATAGGCTACTGCACAGGCTAGGAGATCTATGATTACCCACTGTCCTCAGCCCATTTATTCTAAAAAAGTACACAAGACAATGTGAAGCAAGGATGCAAAAATTATTTCAATAATTTAATCCTGTTTTCAAAAGGAAGGGAGAAGCGTAATTTTTCATTCTAATTTATTTAGATGCATTTATATGTTCTTTCTTCTCAGATAAATGGTGTCAAACAACCATCTGTGTAATGTACTTTAGTCCCATACCACAGCTATTTCCAGTGACTAATATCTTGTTGCCCATCACCTAAGCTATTACAATGCCAGATATGCTAATTACTTCCTTGAATGTTCAGTACAAAATGTGCTTGGCTTGAAGCCATTCTTTAGATAAGTAAAGCATGTATTTTTTTTCTTGGCAGTTTAATTGCATGACTGTCAGCTGGATCACAGCAAACCTCTTTTCCTTCCTCATCTTTCATGCCCTACTCTGTCTTCTTGCAGTGTTCTTGCAATTGGTAAGTAGGGGAAAGGAAAAAAAAATAAAAGAAAGAAAAAGAAATACCATTTCCAGTTTACAAAGCTACATATTTGGTCTTCTAATGACATATGTAAATTTAGGTTACATAGTCCTCAGGAAAAGAAATGAGAAGCCACTGAAAGGAGGCCCAACTCCCATGAGCATTCTTGGTACATCCATCCTCTGGAGTTGCACAAAGGTCATTGACATGAAACGGACTATTTACACTGTCCGAAGTGGTGTTTGATCTGCCTACATAAAGAGGAGATACATCATCTCCACCTGTGTGAAGGCATTCCACAGCAATTTAAGAACTACTTTGCAAGTGGGAAAGTATGGACTTCAGCAGAACGGCTGGCTGTTCAAGTGTTGTCAAGAAACAGAGGCTAGACCAGAAAGGTGGATTGTGGAAGGGCAAGGGCAAATGTCAAATAGTGGCAGTGTGAACTCATCTAAAAAGATCCCTTTTTAAACAAATATTACAAAATATAGTGTCACTAGTTAGAAATATCTAGCTTTCACAATTTTAGATGCTCAGGATAATAGTTTTAACTCCAAACAATGCACTTCTCTTATTTTAAAATGTTTGCTTTAAGAGAAATCCTACTTTACCTTTGAAAACCAGCCTTTCCTCCCTAACTCCTCCAAATAAAAATAAAAATAAAAAGTCCTCAGAGTTTAACTTCAGCTTAAGGTAAGAATCACTGCCTACTTCTACATCTCTGTGTTAGAACACTATTGAGATCAATGTCCAGTTCTTCATACCTCCAGGATCACCCTTGGTCCACATGACAACACTTTCCATGTGCATAATACGCAAACTGGTTTTTACTCCTTGCCTGGCTGAACAGCCTCCATCTAAATTCTGTTTGTGTGCTGCTGCTCTGTGACCAGCTTCAGGTGGATAAGACAGTCTGGCATGGCTCCCTGCTAGAAAAGACCAATGGTGAGGGCTGAAAAGATAGCTGATATCTGTAATCTTACGAATTTCAAACTGAGCATTAGTTGCTACTATGGTCAATATGGACATGAGATGCCAGCTATCCAGAGTATGTTAGGTGTTCAAATTGCTTTGGAGAACAGCTATCTCAGATGTAATGTTAATGTAGACTTGACACCTTCTTTGTCTTGTTCATGCATGCAGAGGCCAAGAATGCCCTTAGTATTTATCCATAAGAAAAGTATTACTTTAAAATACACAGTTTTCTTCATTTCACTCTGCTTTTATGTTGAGATAGGAAGGATCTTTGGACCTCATTTCTTAAGACTATTAGCATCTCTGCTGCAAAATCAGATGCTCTCGGTTGTTGCTCATATCCTTTGTAAGGTACAATGCAGCCTTGTGTGAAATTTAAATATGCAATGTAAAACTCCAGGTTTTGGTTGAATCATAGAATAGCTCAGGTTGGAAGGGATCTCAGAAGATCACCTGGTCCAGCTTCTCATTGAAAAGGGAGCCTAGATGAGATTATCTAACACCCTTCCAATTGCCTCTTGAAAACCTCCATCAATGGGGACTCTACCACATACCCGAGGAGTTTGTTCCAGTGAATGATTGTTCTTACTGTAAAAAAATTTATGTCAAGATGAAACCTCTCCCAGTGAAACTTGTACCCATTGCTCATTGTCTTCTTCTTGTGGCTCCTTGTGAAGAGTGAGTCTCCATCCTCTCTATAGGTACCCCTTAAGCATTGAAACACTGTGATTGGCGGTTAGTTGTTATTAACAGTGTTCTTTTTGAGAATTTATTATATGTACCATATCTTTATGACATTCGAAAAACCATCAGCCTTTCAGTCTCACCAAAGATTTCCCGAGCATCCAAATAGAAATCAAGAAAGATTACAAAACAGTTTATTAAAACTCAATAACAAGGCATAAATCACTTGAACCTTGAAACTGTGTATTGTGGATGGAAAACTAAAAAACATTGTGTTGCTGCAGTGCTTCACCAACTGGTACATCTGATACCTGCAATTTCTTAAACTACTTCTCAAAATACATCAGGATAATTCTGTAGCTTTTATTTAATCATATTGCTGTAATGATAAAATTATAGTCTACTCACAATACTGAAATAGAGACCTCAGCCTTGGATATTTAACATGCGAAAACACAGACTGAAGTTAGATGCCTGGTCTTAAACGTAACTAGATGAAAGGTCTTGGGAAATGATTATAAAAATCATATATCATTATGGACACAGCCCCTCCATGCCTGCAAAAGCCTACTGGAATAAAGGTAATGTAAACCAAACCGAAACAAAAAGAAATGGAGAGGAGAAAAGACTATGACTTGACACTGAGACTTTAAACCCATCACTTGGCAGACAGAACCATAACGAGCGCAAGGACTTGTATTCCAGCTGACTACAGATAAGCAACACTGCAATTTTTCCACAATAACCTCTAAACCACAATCATTTTCCTTCAGCCAGACCCACCATAACCAAACTAGCTATTTAAAAATTGCGACAGCACCTTAAATATCTTGTTCTTTAAAGGAGACGGAAGGATTGCTGGAAGAGATAATACATTAGGCAAACACATGTATGTGAGGTTCTTGTCACCTTGTGTTTGTGACTTTTTTGTCTATGATTCTGAGCCTTCAATATTCTATATTTTTTCCTGCATTCAGAAATGTTTGGGGGATTATAATGAAACATATACTTATGTACTTTTCTTACACATTTTACAGAAAATTAGAATAACACTATCCTTCACATAGTTCACTGAAAGAAAAAATAGTAAGACAATTAGCATGGCTGAACGCACACACAAAATGGAAACCCCAGTGTTTCCAATTAAAAACACATCTGTACCTGGGGTGCAGAGTGCAGGGACCTAGACATATTTTTCACAGCAGTCTGAAATAAAATACAACAGTTTGAAGGTTTCTATTTATTTTTAATGTAATTCCAATGGTATTCTACAGTTCAAGGGTTGCTTTGCAGTGCACCTTTTCACATATGGTGTCCAACATTCATTACACTGAAATCCAAAAGCAGTGGTTTTGAATCCAAGGCTTTTCATCTGAGTTCTACCTTGCCAGTCCAAGGATCACTTTGTCCTTTGTTTACCTGTATGGAAAGGACAAAGTGACTGCAGCCTTGATGTACAAAAGCCTACCCTTCCCCTATGAATGTGCCACCCCCATCACACACACACATGAACAAGGTCATCACCGTCTGACAGCCACTGTACTCTGGATCATTGCAAATTCCATCTATAATTTTGCTGAAGGGATTGTAGATATCTTCTAAAGTGTTTCTTCGAAGCCTGTGTATCTTCCTCATAAGCTGCACACAGACAGATTGATAGTGCACATCTTGCCTCAGACACTTTTTGCATTACCTTCAGCTAGCAAACAGCTTAATGGTACTCTAGGAGTTCTCACTGACAAAATCCAGAAGAGCGAAGGAACAACATAATGCTATATAGCAGAGGGGTGAGGGTAAACATGGTGGGAAATGACTCTTGTCACCACATACCCCTGCAGTAGCCGTCCCCTGCAAACCACACGAGCACTGGGGCAGCGAGGCTGGGACATTAATGGCATTCAAAAGAGCTGTGAGCATACAGCTGCACAGCAAAGCTGGATAAATGAAGCCTGCACCCAGCCCAGAAGCCTCTCATCCAGAATCTCTTTTAATGTACAATGGCAAAAGATCTAAAAAGCCTCAAAAAGGAGGTTATAGTGTATGTTTCTTATTCAGTTGTAATCAATCAGACTTTGGATTTCTGTTGAGTATCTTGCTCCTGAATTCCAAAGATAACACGCTGGGTTAATGGGGACAATAAAAAAATTGCCAAAGGCTAAAATCAAGGAATTAAGAGAGAAAAGTTATCGAAAAGAGAGAAAAGTTATCACAGTGTGGTTGCTCTGATGCATTTTGTGTTGTAAATTAACACGTGTCAATCTGAGTAAGAGTAGATTGTTATTTCTGCGTCTGTCATTGTTAAGTTGTGCTAAAAAAATGCAAAGCGTGAGCCCCATGTGTTCAACATTGGAGGTGTGACTCATTAGAGGAATTTCACATTCAGCACTTCTGTTTGTTATGGTGTCATCCTGGGAAGTTTTCCATTGTGTACTTTCAAAAAGATGATTGTCAGACGTAGAAGACCAAAGAATAAGCTTCAGCTAATGACACTGTTCACACAGCCAAACAATAGGCTTGACTATAATCCAAGGAAAGAGGTAAGAAGAAATGAACTTGCATTAATGTAATTTCTTTTCAGGTTGTGCAGAAGGCTGATCTATGTAGAATTTAAGTTTTCTGTTTACAAGAAGGCCCATGTCTCAGAAAAAGCCAGGCACTTCAGTAGTGAGTCAGTGGCTAAGTAAGCCAACACTGTGTGGATTTTGGAGTACTGCATTGCCAGATATGTCAAAGAAAATCCTTCATTGTATCCAAGTGCTGCTGAAGTGTAAAATTCTGGAAGTCAGTTCTGTTCACCTCCATTTGCTCCACAGTGATGTTAAAGCAGCCAGAACCTCTGCAGCAGATGAACCACGTTTTTCTCGCAACCTTTGGCCACTTCCAAGCACCTTCCTCTCTGAAAAGTATTGCATGTGGAAAAAGGAGAGTGACCATCAAACAGCCAAAATGTCATATCTAGGATACACTCTTTCCTTGTTAGGGCAGTTTTCTGCTAAGCAAAGGTGGGCATTTTGCTATATCTGCACAGTACAAAGGGCATGTGTTACTAAAGAGATCCTGTCTATCTTCCCCATCTCCACTGTAAGCACTAATCTTAGCATGTAGAACTGTGCTAAGTGTTGCCTGACCCTCCTCCAAGTGGAAGAGGTGTTTGATTTTTGCCTAGGTTTGTTTCTGTACTTATAAATAAAACAAAAATACCCAAATCTCTTTTGTGTACCATGAAAACATGGTAAAGATGTGATTGAGGGAGAGGAACAGCTGTGGTAATAAATGAAGAACTAAGAGATCAAGAGAACAGCAGGGAAAAATACTATGGATCAACACTAGGAGTAGGTGGAAAATAAAGAGCCTAGAAGAATGGATAAGACAAAATGCAACTACATTGTGTAGGAAAGCTTCCATCATGTGAAGGAAGTCCTTCAATCAGATTAACCTAATTCTCTCATTGAAAGAGGTCCTTTGTGCCTCTTTCTTAGCAGCTGTCTCCCTGCAGGACCTCAGGGAGCCCTGACACAGGAGAGCCCTCTCCACTCATGGCACTCTATGGTACAGCCCAAAGTTCACCAGTAACACGAGCGGTCTAACAAGAATAATGGAAAACTTTCAAAAGTAAATTGTTAACAGGAATGAGGAGAGGTGTTTATGAGTAACACAGGCTTCTCATTGACAGTGGATCATCTTCAAGATGACCTTTCTTAAAATTATGATTTGATGGCAGTGTTTTTAACATCTAGCGTATCTAAGTTACTCCTATTTCTCCTCTTCTCTAAAGAAAAATTCCAGCAATACATTTTTCTGTAAACTTTTGAGCTGTAACTGTTCCAGTCCAGTCTTACCCCTCTGGCAGACTGGAGAGGAACATTTTAACATCCTTCCCTGCTGTTTTTCTGTAGATTCCTTTTGTGATGCTTATTAACATTTTGCTTTAAAATCAAATGGCAATGGTAATGCAAAAATAAAAACTCAGCACCAATTTTATGATGTCAGTTTCTACTGGTTTCTGTGTTGTCAGTTTTGCTGTTTGATTATTCTGAGCCTAAAAAGAATCCTGGGGGTTGGAGTTGGGCTTTTCATATAATGAAACCAAGCTCTATTCCATAGCCCACTCAGATCTATTGAGTAGGGTGAAAAACTGGCCACGAGTCACAGCAGAATTCAGCTTGTAAAGGTGAAGACCACATGCGATCTTAGTTAAAATGTTTTTATTTCACAGCTCCTGCAGAAACTTTCTTTGCTAGAGGTCAAACAATACAGTTAGTAAACAACTGATCTGAAAATTAACAGCATAATTATCAGTTTGGGTTCATTATAAATAACAATTTCCAGCAAAAATAGCTTTAATTGACATGAATCTCCATAATCCTCTGTAAGAAAACACAGAACTGACAGAATAAGAAACTGACAAGTGACTGAGAAGGATGGGCAGAAAAGTCTAAGGAAAAGGTAATTATGCATCAACTGCTTGAAGTGCTTATCATTGCAATCACATAAACCTTCACTTTGCCAAGGGAACCAACCATTGAACCACCATAAAATCAGAGAATGGCTCGAGTTGGAAGGAACCTCTCTAGAGATTGGGTCAAGTCAGCAAATGGATGCCTCTGTACCTCTTAGAAGAGAGCCACCCACTACTATCCCTCTTCGCTCCTTCTTGGTTGTGCTCTTTGTTATATGGGGAAGTGACTGGGTTGCCTTATTTATCTCCAGTGACTTGCCTGATGAAGCATATTTTTCCTATTTTACCAGCAGTGCTGAGAATGTGTCCTGCACAGACACCTTTGAGGGAGGTTTCTTCCTCTTGCTGCTTCTTGCTTTCCCCAGCTTCCACTCCTCTGCATTGCTGTTCTCTGTCTTTTCTGTATAATCAGGTGGGGGAGTATTTGGTTGGTTGATAACAACACACTGCTTGGGGATCCTTTTCCACCTCCCTGATACACCGCAGCCTTTTCACTGTCTCCTACAGCTCAGCCACCTTCTGAAGGAAGTCCTCCGCCTGGGCACACCTTTTGCAAGCAAGTTCACCACCTCGCCCTTCCCCAGGGGAAATGCCCCTCCCGCAGCCGTCAGTGTGCACGTCAGCCTGTCCCCCAGCAGCTCCGCCCGCAGGGAGGCATCGCGCACTGCCGGCACGGGTGGCACGGACCCCCGGCCAGCGCCGCAGCCTCTACCCTCCGAGGAGCCCTCGCCGCTCCGCCTCGAGGGTTAGGTCGGTAGGACGTGCACCCTGGTCTCGTGCAGACGGGGCTACGATACCTTCGCCTCCCGCAGCGGCCGGTGGGGAGCCGCCGCCCCGTCCCGACAGCGCATCCCCGCGCGCGCTTCCGCGCAAACCGCCGCACCGCGCACGCGGCAGCTGCCAGCCCCTGAGAGGTTTCAGCTGGTGCATCCAAGTGACGCCACTCGCTGCTTTGTTCGCCTCGCGCTCCCGAGCGGCTTTTTCTATGATGGGGGTTGTTGTCTCGGCGAGTGGCCGCTGGCGCGTTAACGCCCCGTTCAGATCTGCCGCCGGTGCTGCTGCTCCGCTCGCGCCGCCTCAGCAGCCGCCCACAGGCCGCCGGCCTCCAGCCCGGGCGAGCCGCTCTG
>JAAGNO010005045.1:67613-127187 GCA_033439905.1 Ceryle rudis
CTTTTTTTGAGCAATATTAACAGTAGGTTCTTTGGGTATTTGTAAAATAAAGTAAATAAATATTATACAACTTATGTAAAATAAACCTTCAAAACACAAGACTCAGAGGTATACTTACAAAAGCAAGTCAGTTTTTTAAAAAAAGAACTCTCTCCTCAAGTCAACCACTTTCATGTACAGTGGTTTAATTTACACACAGAAGAACCCTTTAGGGAAGAAAAATCTTGTAGAAGTTGACTGGATAGATACCTTTCTTCTTTCTCTTTTACTTCCTTGTGGAATTATAGATTTATTTTCTGCAGAATGAATAGACTTTTATGAAGTGTTCTTGTGTTAAGTTGATTTCTGTAGCACTAATCAGCAGTTTTTGAAGAACAGATTTTGACATATAACTCTTGCCCTCTCAGCAGGACATTTTATATTCACGTGCCCTGAAAACAACCTGCTGATAAGGATTTAATCTTCAGTAAGCCAGGTAAGAGAAGTCTCAAGTCTATAAAGATGGTTTGTAAGATACAGTCAATGAGAAATAGCATGTGAGTGCCCCACCCAGGGGTATCTGCTGCCTTGACACTAGAGGAAAATGTATTTGCATCTATATGATAACTTACCCCTTGTGAACAATGCAAGCAGCATGCCTCTGACACTGTATTTTGTGCTTTGTGTAAGCTGGACCCTGCATATGATGGAAGATACCTCTCAACATCTACATAAATTACTCATATAGTATATGCATAATAGTATAGGTCTGTATATATGCAAATATATATGTATTTATATATATATACATGTATGTGCAGCTGAAAGGTATTTTCTGTTGGTTATTGATTTATCATGCCAAGAGTCTTTTGATGATTGTAAGATAGCTAACTAGTAGCAAACCAGAGCTCTGGCATAAGCATTTTTCTCCCACCTGACTGGTCCCATCTGATAACCCTGCCTGTTTTTCTGAGACAATTGTGCTCATATTTACCTAGACATCAATGCTCTGTTATGAATTTAGCACCACATATGACCTTCCCAAGGTCACTAAAGGGGACAGTAGAAGCCTGGAATGGGTGGCCTCACAGAGATGGTAACTGAACGTGATTTGTGTCACTTAGAAACATGAACACAGAACTAGCCTACTTCACTGCTTTATTTTAAAGAGTATTCTAATGCCTGCTGAAAAAAAAAAAAAAAAGTTTTATTTTGCTTGCCTTGTTGCTTTTCAGTAAAAAAGTTTAAAGACTTTTCATCCTCTTTTTGTTTGCAATCCATATCCACATACAGATGAGCGATTTTACTGCAGATACTTCTACTATAATGTGGCTAAATACTCTTCCATTATTTCCTGATAACAGCTAACAGTTTTAACAGTTTTAATATCATCCTGTAATAGCTACAGTCTCTATAATATTTGTAATTTTCCTATGTTTCCGAATGACATATATATTTGAAGTCTACT
The DNA here is from genome assembly GCA_033439905.1 of Ceryle rudis. NCBI lineage: Eukaryota > Metazoa > Chordata > Aves > Coraciiformes > Cerylidae > Ceryle > Ceryle rudis. Next base: position 69,061 of record JAAGNO010005045.1, read on the forward strand.
ATCCAATTATTTCTGGAATAAATATGTATCATTTTTGTTTTGCTTAATCTGAATGTGAGCACTTTCTTATACACCTATGTACAAGCAACGGAAACATATGCTGTCTTGTTTAGTAGCCAGCACCTGAAAGTGCACTTAAGGAAGTGCTATTAAGAAAAGAATCGCTGCTATAAGAGGACAGTGGATCTGGTGCATAATTTCTCTAGGCAAATTGTTCTGTATTAATACTTATAGATCTTTCAAGATATAATTAAGATTACCTATTTGCTTGATATCAATCTCTGACGCAGTAGCCAGTAATCACAGTATATAATTGCTAAACAAGCTCCTCCAGACGTACAAGACTAATTTTCTACTTGCTGTCAGGTCATGTATTGAAGTAAATAATTTAGAGTGTTTAATTCATTCATAAATGCAGTCTATTTTCCTGCTTCTACTTCCCTCTACTTGACATAGCCTCTCCTGTACATCAGAGTAGTTTCTGCCATTACAGAGGACTGGCAACACCATAAATAAATAAATATCCAGTAAATCTCGTGTAGAGATTGGTTAAGAGTTATTAACTATGGGTCTTAGATGCATAAAGTGCAGTTATGTAACAGGAAGACATCAGAAAAAAATTAAACTGTAGCATGCAAATGTATCATGATCTGGCAAAATGAACACACCAAAGCCAAGCCCATGTTCTGCCCCTGCCACGTAGTCCTTTAGGACCTTGGGCACTTTGCCTTTAGCATCTCAGTTCCTCAGAATGCAGTGTGGGCGGTAATACTTGTCCCTCTCCCTCTGCAATCACTGCTTTTAGGACCCACCCACCAGTTTCAGCAGGTTTGGGGCATTTACAACATATAAACTCTTACTGAATCAGAGCCCTTCTTGCTCTCATTAACAGGTAAACCTCCTATGGACTTCACCATAAGAAAAGACAGTTCCTAAAGATTTATCACACTAATGGCACTGCTTTATCCTATCAATATCCATTTTCTAATTCTAGATGACCTCAGAAATCTCAGTGGGTACCACGTTACTAAGTTGTAAAAATGAAGCCATTCTGCCCTTATGTGTGACAGGATGACAGCAACTTCTAAGGTTGTCTTGCCCGTCACCTTTCACCACAACATGACTAACCATACGTTGTGGTTTAGACCCAGCCAGGAGCTGAGCACCTTGTGGCTGCTCACTCACCACCCATCCCCTGCCCCGAAATGGGTAGGAGAATAGGGAGAAAAATGCAAAACCCTGTGGATTGAGATAAGGAGAATTTAATAGAACAATGCAAAGTAAACAACAGTAATAACAATAATAGTAATGAAACAATATATAAAGCAAGGGATTTAAACCACACAGACTGGACTAGCTCCAAACTGATGGCTCCACCAGAGACCAAGCATAACCACCGCCTGCAGTTTGCCCAGCCTGCCCCTGTATAGTGGGTGTGATGTCAGTAGGGTATGGAATAAACCATTGGCCGCTTTGGTCCTGACTGTGGCCCCTCCCACCTCCTAGTGAATATTAACCCTGTTCTAGACAAACCTAAGGATACCATACCTGCCAGATGTTTTTATAGCCTGATTTTAAAAGACTCTAGGGTAGGATTTCATTACATCCTCAAGCAATTTTTTCCAAAGCTTCACTAGTCTTATAAATAAAGTCATTCTAATGTTTAACTTAAAGTTAGAACATTCTGTCTAATCAAAAATGGACACAGACACAATGTTATTCCATTCTTTTCAGGTATTTAGGAATGCTGTAATTTCTCTGATTATCTTTTCTTTGCTCTAGACTCAGCAATAGGCTTCTTTCAATCTTTCTTCACAGGTCATATTATATCCTGACCTTTCCTTGCTATCACTGTCTTCTCTGAGTTACCTCCGATTAGTTCAGTTTGTCAAGAAACAAAGGCGGTGCCACAACCAGTCTCCTCCACTGGAGCTCTTGCCAGCACTGCTGAGCAGACATGGAGCTTTTGGGTGCCAAGGGAGGGATCACTGTGTGATTATGGACAGAATCAAAGTGGCAACTGATCAAGGGTTCTCCGGTGGCCAAGCGTGTATTAACAACTAGTATGGTGCAATAAGAAAGAATCTGAGGCTGAGTACCCAGTGTCCACACTGTATGTTCTCAGGGGCATTACTTCAAATTAGCTCTCTAGTCTAGTCCCAGGTGCTCAACACCTGTAATAATTGCAAAAAATGCAGTCTTGGAGCACATCACAGCTATCACAGGGTGTCGGGGGTTGGAAGGGACCACATCTCCTGGTTTAGTGTCATTCAGTGTCATTCTTCTGCTCAGAAACTGCTCTGTGATGCAGTCAGAAGCACAGTAACTGGAGACATCTGGGGCACGTACTTTAAAACATCTGAACAAAAATGTAATGTTTCCAGTGATCTTTTCTGAGTGTGCATTAGGGTTCTCATAATAAATGTGCCCTATAGCTTCCAAAACCACAATGGCTCATTACAGACCTCAATGTCTGGGCTGATTGCCCCAGCCTGAGAAGCCTGAAGCAAGTGAATCAAACCACAAATGGAGCATGCTAAGAGAGAGAGATACATGCAGAATGTTAGATTTTCACTTCTTTTCTTGAGTGAGGGGAAATGGCTGGAAGGGGAAACTAGGCTTATTGGTGGCTTTGTTACACTTTATAGTGGTTTCTGGGTTTTTTGCTAGATTTCTTTTAAGCATCAGAAGGCCAAATGTTAACTGCCACCAAACTACAATTTGTTGTAGATAATTTTCATAAGATTGTTTTGATATTTTAGTGTAGCCTTAGAAGAAAGACTTTTCAGACTCTTAAAGTCATAGTTTTATAGCTGTACGACAGTCAAGCTCTTGTGTTTGACGTGCAAAGTTGGCAATTTAATTTGAAGTGAGAATACATCAACATATTCTGGAAAGATGAAGGAAGCCTTTCTTTGAAAGGAAAGATTTTAGCCTTTGAGATATCACTTGCAACTCCAAAAAAGGAGCACAACACACATAGGATTTTATTGCTTGGCAGTGGGGAATAGTACTTCCTCAGCTTTCTCTTGAGATTCTTTTCAGTACTTTATTGTCTTCATTCCTGAAGAATAGCTCTTTTCCATATCCAGGCTACTTCTCAGGCTGAATGTTAATTAGTCACCAAGGAAATAAACTTGACATGGCACTAGTTTTCTGCTCTGATTCTTTGAAACCTTAGAGACAACTGAGTTTGAGAAGTAGTTGTTTAGTTTGTTTAAACGAAACTCAAACTACCTTATTCTCCTGACTTCCAGTTCTTCAAACTGTGAATGTCCTATAGCTGTAATTAGTAAATTTTGTTGCTGAGATTTCTATGAATTGGCTTTTATGGAAATGCCAGTTTCAAGGATTAAAATGATCAAAACATTTTTCCTTAACTTACAGAAGTAGGTAAATAGAATTATTTTTCTGCATGTTTTTCATCTCCCCAACCTCCGAGGTATGTAATCACCTAGAACAGAGGGTAGAAGATGAGACTTTAAAAGCAAGTACTGGACCCAGACTATTCATCCTGATAGTCCAAATTAAGACATCTGGTAAAATATACTTTAAAGTACTACAGAAGCTATTTAATTGATTTTATTAAATAGAAAGAAAATAGTATTAATTTGGTTGCAGAGGAAGAATGAACTTGAATTCAATCAGTTCAAGACCTGTAACTGTAGTACTAATAAATCTTAAGAAAAAGAAGAAGCAGCAGATAAAATGCTTTTTCCTTTCTCTCTGCCTTCCCTCTGCTTTGTAGCTGCAATGTGTATATCCCACTCTCTCTTTGTAGCTGTTCCGTGTCATACTGCAATGTGTTACACCTGTTTGTTTGGGGGGGTTATTTTTTAAGTATATGAGACTTCCCCATTTCAAAAAGAGTTGTGCAGAAATAACCATATATTAAAAACCTCAGCTTGTGAATATTCAGACTCTGAGAAAACATAACATTATAGTTTTCAACACACTTCCTGCAGAAACTTTATTTTCCAGACTCTGTTTGCCAACACTTTTACTTCTTAAACCATCCAAAGGAAGGGGAGAGAAAAGAAGGGGAATAAATGTCACTCTTTACACAATGTTAGTAGGACAGTTTGGCATTTTCAAGACACATTAGATAGCTCTCTACTACTGTGAGCTAATGCTTTTCGTGCACAGACAGCAAAATAGCTTGCAAGATTTGCTACAGTAATTTTGATTTTGTTTCTTCTCAATCTGTTTTAATTTGTTAGGAGACATAACCATGTCAGTGTTCACATTTTCCTTTCTCTGTTCTTTGAGACATTCATCCCCCAGTACTTCTGCTTATCGTGGAAAGTTTTGGTATGATACTGTTTCTACTATTTGTTGTTTTTTACAGAACATAGTTTGAGATATGCAGCTGACTATATCTTGGGTAAATTATCATGAAAGAACTAAACTCAAATTCATTACGGAATCACTTATATAGTAGAAGGGGCCAAGCTGAATCATAGCTGATGGATCAAAACTTGATGCTAGCAAAAACCCCTAAGTATTACTTTTAGTGAGATCACTCAATATCCACATATACAGATGTAGTAACAATCTAAAAGCAGACTTAATCGAGGATGTGAAGCAGGTCAAAATGTGAATGTTGTACAGCATTAATTATATTGTGTAAGCATTTCTGTATTGCCAATTTGCTAACTTCATTAACCTTCTTAACCTTAATCTTCTTTTTTTCTAAATCTGTACAGTAAACTGTTGCTTTCAGATTAGTGCAGCTTATGACAGTTTGTAATACAAAATAAGCCAAGTTTCTATTCAAGCATATACAAAAATTCATACACTTACCCAGAGTTATTTTCAGGGAACAATCACTCTGGTTTGTAGTGAGTCAATAATAAAGAATGTGGATGCCGTTTGAAGTTGTGTTTATGAAATCAGCCAGCACAAGTACTAAAAGAAGTTGTGCGTATTGGAAGCACTTGCATTTCTTTCTTTTTTAAATGTAAGATTCCATTGTGGGTGTCACTGTCATCTAAAAAGTGGCATTCAGATGAATCCTACCTCCAATAACAAAACATTGGATCTTTTCTTAGAATCATAGTCATGTAGCTTATAGAAGACCTCAAGAGGTCATTATCGTCCAGCTTCTTCCTTTCCACATTTGGATAATTATTCCTTTAATACACAGGAGTCATTGCATTCAGCACTGGAGTGCAGCAGCCCTTACAGAACAGTTATATTTCCAAGAATGACCTAAAGACTGTCAGATACTTGATATCTTCCAGACACAACAGCCACAGAAACAGTCTCTCTGAAAATGGTGTTTCTCGAAATTACATTAATACAAACCAGGAGTTATGATAAGAAGCAAGACTGACTGGAATGTGATTTTTCATGGAGAAATGCTCCCTAATCATGTAGCCAGTATCTTTTATCACTGATTTCTGACCATGTATTGCTAATCTCAGTGAAAAAAGCTATTTATTGGGCTAAACTGGGTTCAGGTTGTGAGCCTTTAGGACATTTTTGCTTCACAATTTTGAGCTTTACTCCACAGACATGATGTCTAGAGACTTTCCACTGAAAATCAAGATTCCCACTCAGTCTCCTGACCTTAGAGGTTGATAAGATGTGACTTGCAAAAGGGCTAGTCCACTCCAAGACTGAAGTAAATCTATTCTACTTCATGCCCAAGTTTCTTATTTGAAATCTAGTAATTAGAGATTTCTTAGGCTGACCTCTACATTCAATCATTATTCACTCACAGCTGGCTTATTAATTAAATTCCATGTATGCATATGTAAATGCTCTGAAATCACACTTGCTTCTCTTGCTCTGTGTTGGTCACGGGTCATTTTTCATTCTTGCTGTACACCTATTGCTGAAGCCTTTTGCCAAATTTCAGGTTTTGATATTTTAATTTGATTACTAGAGCACACTAGTAAGAAGGAACCAACACTGTGAGCTCACTGGGAGTTTTTGAAGAAGGCTTGAAGACAGGTCTGTTTGCAACACAGTTCTGGACAAATACTCTTGTAGTGGCACGTACTAGGGCCAAAAATGTCACAGAAAGGAATTAAGCTATTTCTTATTCTATTCTATTCTTAATTAGCTGTCCTCCACTGACTATAGTGTCAATGATGACTTTTAGATATTTTGTGGTCCTAAAACCTCTCTGAGCTCATTTAGTCAGCATGGTGGAAGGGTAATACCAGCACTATTTCCTCCTATTTCCTGTCTGAGGTGCACCCTAGCCCTTTCTGCTCCTGGAGTTCAAGGCCATCTTTGGGGTATTTAGGCAGGAGTTGCAAGAGTGGAAGTTCTTGAGCATGTTCCTTCCTCAAACTGGAGGAGCAGGACACAGCTGGCACCTGTATGTCCTGCTGAACTCTCATGCAGGTGAGAAGTTGCTACCTCAAAGTTAAAGAGCTCCAAAAGCATATAATGACTTGCAAATGTGAGGAGCACCTAGATGATTCTTTATTTATGAGATACAATTGTAACATTGTGTTTCAGAGACACTGATGGAAGAGGTGAGTGCCTTTTGAAGAGCTCAGTACAAGTGTCAAAATAATCCATGAGAATATGCAGGAGCTGTTAATGCATCAGTCTTGAGAACCCGAATTGCAAGTCAAATATGTGTAATTGCATCCAAAATCTTTCTCAAATACTGACAGGTGTGTACTTCTCAAAATTACCATTCCATGAGTCATTCTCCTTTATTTTCTTTCAAGAATGTTATTTCTAATGGAGAGCATCTAATGTGAAGTGATCAGATGATACTAAAGCTAACATATGTCAACCACAAAGTACTTCACATATAAGAGCAAACATCTTCCAAGTATCAGCCTGCAACTAATATTAGATGTTAATTATGAGAAAAGTTAGCATTGAGTTAACTGATTAGTGACAACATATCCTTAGAACGAAGGCCAATTTGTTATACTGGTGTTTCACTTCACAGCATGCCCACATATGTATGGATATGATGCATCCACACTTGAGCATGCAGCTGCAATGAACACTTTCAAAAAGCAAAGCAAAAATCTTTGCCAGAATTCAAATCCCGGAGATGCAATTAATTCAAGACGGAAGTTCCACCAGTTCTTAACCTACCAAAAAACTGAGATCTGAATTAGCTTGTGACCAGAATTTTGATTCTGTCTCCATCCAGTGGCTGACACTGCAGCAGCTGTCATGGCAGTGCCTCCTTTGCAGGTGTGCCAAAACTACCACCCGGACTGCAAAGCCACCATTAGTGGCCAAATCAGTCTGGAGCTCTATGCCTCCTACATGTACCTCACCCTGTCCTACTACTTTGACTGAGATGATTCGGCTCTGAAAAGCAAGCTGAAATAAATGAAGTAAATCAACAATACAGTTGGGAATCCAGGAATATGAGCAAATACATACGCATCTTACTTGTGATTGTTTGACACCTTTGTTTAATTAGGTATTAAAAATGCAGTAGCAGCCTTTCTGAGGCAAGAATTAATTTCACAATTTAGTACCAAAATGACTGTTTTCCTCCAACTAATAGTCCAAACTATACAAACCAATTCACAGAGAGCAAAAGTCTAGAACCACTGTGACACTGACATAAAGGAACTCAGGTCAGAAATCTTAATATTTGCTTTTCCTCTTAGATATGAGGTGTTGACAAGCTTTCTGTCTTGAGTTTGTGTGGGAAAATATACCTTTGGGGATCAACACAAAACCAGTATAAAATAAGAATAGAAGATCAGAAAGAAAAGCTAAACCACCACCCTATTAGGTTCCAAACTGTCGGCTACATCACATCATGCTGGGCTAGACCTTGTGAAATGATCAAATCAAGCTAAGCATTTGGGACAACGATGTTTTCCCTTTGACTGGAAGATAACATTCCTGTTGAATAAATATATAAGGTACCTAATGTTTTTTCCTTCTTGAAGACACTTTCCATTACAGTGTGGCCAGCAGGACTGGGGAAGTAATTATCCCCCAGTACTCAGCATTGGTGAGGCCACACTTCAAATACTGTGCACTTTAGGACCCCTCACTACAAAAAGGACATTGAGGTGCTGGAGCATGTCCAAAGAAGGGCAGCGAAGCTGATGAAAGGTATAGAGAATAAATCTTATGAGAAGAGGCTGAGGGAACTGAAGTTGCTTAGTCTGGAGAAAAGGAGACTCAGGGGAGACCTTATTCCTCTCTACAGCTACCTGAAAAGAGGTTGTAGTGAGGTGAAGGTCAGTCTCTTCTACCAAGTAACAAGCAATAGGACAAGAGGAAATGGCATCAAGTTGCACCAGGGGAGGTTTAGAGTGAAACTTGGGAAAAATTTATTCCTGAAAGTGTTTTTAAGCACTGGAACAGGCTGCCCAGGGAAGTGGTGGACTCACCATCCCTGGAGGTATTTAGAAGACCTGTAGATATGGGGCTTAAAAACATGGTTTAACAGTGGACTTGGCAATGCTAGATTAATGGTTGGACTCAATGGTCTTAAAGGTCTTTTCCAAACTAAACTATCCCAAAAGTTGGATCATCAGATAGATATGGTGACAATCTTGAGTTGATTCTCACCATTTTCAGCTTTTACATCCTTCAGCTCTTGAGAGTAGATACTGTCTCAAACTACAGTGAAGGTCTTTTAATTTAGTTTTTGGGTTTTTTTTCCTTTTTTAATCAAATTCTGCAGTGGCCTAGGGCTTGGTAGTGGCAGCTACCCCCATCTGAAGTACTAGTCTCAGAGAAGCAGAATTCATAACAAGTGTGTTTTCTGTAGTGTTGTGTATGCTCAGTCTGATTGATATCATGGCTAGAAAGTTGGCCACCTTTGTTCCCTGAACATTTCTTATTTCACTGTATACATCCTGTATGCATTCACAGTATACTTAGTGCTGATATTTTTTTTATTTTTTTTTCTGCTATCCTCTCACAGAGATCTAGGTGATAATGCTGAGTGCATTAACTTTCACATTTGTTGCAATGTGCATTTTGCTCATCTGTATATGTCACTTTTCTTAGAGGAATAACAGAGCAGACTCTAGAGAGTATATGTGCATTGTTTAAGAGTACAGTACATCTCCACCACAAACAAAATAACCTTTCTGTCTACAGAGGCAGAGAGTGAATTTGAGGTTGTTCCATACTACATTAAGGTTCAAGGTAGGTCTGAATGATAACATAAGCATCCTGACTTTTATAATCTAATAAGGAAGCTTTGTTGTCATCGTTAGCTCATGAAGAGTTTTGTTCGGTATGATGTGACTTCCTTAGTGAAAGCTTTATTTGATAGCACACAAGCATGTGGCATGGAGCCATGCAGTATGGCATTGCAACCATGAAGAACGTCCCAAAGGTATCTTCTGTTGGGCCATAAAATCAAGGTGATATCAGAGTCCGGATCAGACAAAGCTCTGTGAGACTTTCAGGAAATGACTGCCCTGAAATCAAGCACTGGCATTTCTCAGTTTTCAGTGACTGTGGTGCTTCTCTGGAGACCATACACTTAGGAATTTAGCAAAGCTGCCTCAATACTGTGTTGTGAATTATTACCTCCATCCATTTAAACCTGAATTCTAGCAAGTATTTGATTCCAAAGCTGCCCTATCTTATTTTCCTTATGCTAAACTATGCTTGCTTTCACTGCTTCTAAACGTGTAGCTTTCACTGCTTCTAAACATGTAGCTTAGGTACCACACGCTTCACTAAAAAATACTTTGCTTTTATTCGTTTGGGGTTGGGGGCAGGAGCTGAGGTTTGGATTTTTTAAAGACTTATCTGATGCTACCTTACTTCTGAGATATGTATGTTTGAATCAAATAATTACTCATTCATGAACTGTGAGTATTGGAATTCTGGAATTCCTTTTACAAAAATCTTTGATCCTGATATGAGAAGGAAATAGTGTCAGATTGTGAATGTGAGAAGATACTTTAACCTTAACATCATTCAAACAGTAAAGAGATCCTTTCTTAGAAAACAATGAAGCTGTTTTGTTGAGCAGGCATTATCCCTTGATAAAAACATCAGGCTTTTCTACTTGACAACAGGAGATCCTAACCAAATAATTTGGTTTAAAAGTTTTGGGGGTCATAATTTTAAAATATAAAGCAAACAGTCACATGCCAAAAATTTACAAAGAGATGACATCAGATTTATACACCAAAAAAAAAAAAAAAAAAAAAAAAAAAAAAAAAAAAAAAAAAAGTTGAGCAAATCTTCTACAACTGCTTAAACTATATTTACTCCAAAAGACCTTATAGAAATCTCTCATGGGATCAGGAAGGCTCTTTAGAAATCAGTATTTTCAGCATTCTTGGTGTTGTTCTGAATTTCCTTTAACAGGTGACAGAGGGTTCTCGTAAATTGTTTAAAATGAAGTTTCTTATTCCCATTTTCCAAAATGTGCTGTTGGTTTCAGGTGTTGTAGTTTTTTGTGTTTTACAGAATACATCGTAAGCTTAACTACAGTTATCATACTTTCAATTACAGATTTTGAGTACCTCTGAAATAATTGGCTCAAGGAGACTGTAGTATTTCATTTTGCTTAGCAAAATGATTAGCACAGATTGGAAGATTAATATTATTGTAAAACTTTTCCTTCAGATATATTTTTTAGTGGTTCAAGTGCGCCAGCAATCTTGATTTGCATTATACGCCAGCCTAGTTGACATTGTGGTTGATACAGCTTGAGGAGATATATATTGTCCATAAGGGAGCATCTTCCTATGCTGAGCACATTTAAGAAAGTTAGGTTTGGTAACATAAAATTATGATAACTTATCTTTCTCTCTGTGCAATTACATTATGTAATTTTCCTTTTTTCCCTAGGAGAATAATTGCCTCAAAATTGTGATGGTCTGACAGGTTTAGAGTTATACATGTTCTCTGTAGTGCACTTTTCCTGATGAATTTATCAGAAAATTGCTTTGTTACTGCAGCAACCATGTAGAGATGCTGAAGCAATGAAAGAGAAAAATAGTTTGGCCAAGATACAAGAGAGTAGGAATATTACTGTAATCAGTTAAATTCCTATTAGTGTTCAGTATTTTGTGTGTAGATACATAAAAAGGGGATGCCCTCTGTTTTAATAAATATAATAACAAAGATTAAAAGTGACTGTAGAACTACATTTATCTTGGAATTAAGCTTTTCTTGGTTAGTCCATTTTTCACACTGCAAAACTTAATTTCTGAAGATATTCTAAAGAATATATATTTTTTTTCAATTTACTTGATCTTAACACTATACTTTATCATTTCCTTCCACCTTTCTTCCTACATTTTATAATTCTGCCTGATAATCGGAATTTGTGTAGCTGGTGACTGAAAAGATCAAATTTCATAGCCCCATGGCCAGCTCAGAGGGAGCATATGAAATGCGTATGGTGTGCACAAACAACCACACACACGTCTGCTTAAATGTTTAGTGAAGAATTTTGCAAAAAGATCTCTTTTTCTCTGAGAAAGCTGGAATTTTAACAGAGAACTCAGCTAAATGGGCTTGTGCTATGATATCAAATGAAGAAACTCATTCTTTGGCCCATAGAAAGTCCTGTTGACTTTTCCTCACTGGAGACTTTCAGACATGGCAAGCTTTAGACAGTTTTGATATCCCTTATATTCAGGGACAGTTGGCCCAAAGACAGAGTTCGTAAAGTGCTGCCTGACAGAGTGAGGCTTTTGCTTGTCCTTGTGTGGGAAGGCAGTAGACTAGCAGTCACCTCTGTAAAGGTGACTTCTATTTACCAAACTTGAAGGTAACTTCAGTCTTGGTGGATCTCCAAGATACACAAAAGTAGGAAGAGGCAGGCATTGCAAAACCCTTGGTCTCTCCAAAAGGTTATTCTATATCTAGACACTATGCTGGGAAAGGTTGGTGTATGATTATGCAGACTTCCAAGCCTGAGCTGGAATGCTTATCATGACTTCCTTGAAGAATAAATACCTAATGCTGTGTACTTCTCCAGAAAAAGTCATCAAAGAAGAAATCCTTCCCCTTTCATTGTCTATCCTATGTAAAAATCATAGAATCTTTTAGGTTTAAGACCCTTAAGATCATTTAGCTCAACCACAAACTTAACACTGGCAAGTCCACCACTAAACAATGTCCCTAAGCCCCACATCTACATGTCTTCTAAATACCTCCAGGGGTGGTGACTCCACCACTTCCCTGGGCAGCCTGTTCCAGTGCTTAAAAACACTTTCAGGAAGAAAATAAAGTTGAACAATTCATGAGATCTCAGCATTAATGTCTCCTTCCTCCAAGCAAGACTCTCACATTTTCTTAACTTTGAAAAAAATTAGGTAGCACCTGTGACCACTGTAATTACAGTCATTTCTGTAAGGAATTTCTACTTACAAGGTAAACTTTTAGACAGTGTGGAGCAAATTCCAATGGCAGGGTAACTTGTCTCCTGACTAAGGAACTGTGTATCCATTTCGGCCCTGTTTTCATGTTAATCTCTGACACTGAATGTTGGAGACTTTCTCCTCACCAGGTTTCCACTTTGTGAACAGGAGACATCTTTAAATTAAGTCCCTCTTCACACTGATTTCTGAATTTCCAACAATAGTTTTAAATTTTTCCAAGAAAGAAGTGTTTTCACTCTCCTGGCTATAATGATAATTTGAAAGAGTAATCATCAAGAAGACAAAAAAAGCCCACAACATTTCCTTAGCTTCAACTTCTGCTCACATGTAAAAGAAAACAAGACCAGGTCTCATTTATTTCTACTCAGTTTAATCAACTTATTAAATACCATGCAACTGTCCTAATGAGAACTCTGCCTATTTTAATATCAGACCTGAGTGCTATTTCAGTGAATACCCAGAGGGATCAATTCTGGATAATTATAAAATAAAATTGCAATTCAGAAGGGTTGTATTCTGGAATTTAGGAACTAGTTCCCAAACATTACCAATGACTGAGGCTTCCAGCTCTTGTGAGCTCATATCTAAATACCTTTTGGGCTTGTTAAGGTTAGTTTAATAAAGCAGAAAGGATATTTTCTACAACCAAACCTGGGGGTGAAATTTGAAACTGCCCCTGAGGGGCAAGTTATGCACAGATTTTATTGCTCCTTCACACAGAAGGTTCAGAGTGTTTCCTTGACTAGCAGGATTTGTTTTCAATAAACTTTCATGCTGCACAGTGTACATACTCTGAGTCCTGGACATATTAGAAACTGAGTATATTGCCCTGTAAGAAGGAGTCATGACATTCAACATGGGTTTTTTATTCTGTGTTATTTTATTTGGAGAGCATTTCCATGGCAATACATATATAATACTTTGTTTGCACCTTATATGTTTTAGCCTCTTCTGATTCAGCTTATGCTGTTTCATAGCAGGTGTTGCCTGAGTTTATCATGATGGCAAATGTTTCTTAATGATTGGGGTTTCCACTTCATCCTTTGGAAAGCCTGGAATGAAAAGAATACATGGAGAAGCTATATGATTTTGATTGGCTTGTCATAAGTTAATACAAAACCAAAACACGATGGAAATATATAAATTTATCAGCACAGGCCCACAACTATCATAAAGGGTCAGGCTATTATGTTCACAGGGCTCCATAGTTACACTAGCAATAACTCTGAATGAAATGCAAACAAGAGCAGGAACATCGTTGTAGGGCCTGTAACTACTCTGACATGCTTGAGAATTGCTCAAAAGTTAAACCAAGAGCTTTGGTTTGGTGTATGCACATTTCTTCTGATAGTGGTGAAACAGAATTAATGTTGGCATGGCCAGAACACTGATTGGCTCCACTTTGTTCACTTTATTATACACTTCATCAATAAAAGTTCTTAAGCTATGCAGTCTACTATTCCCAGCACATCATTTATGTCACCCCTAATGGCTGTGGGTTCTAGAAACTTGAAAAAAGGTGTAAATACAGTGTAACTTTTATGCACACTCTGAAAATAATCTGTACTGAAGACAAGAGTGTACGAGACATAGAAATGCCCTGTTTTACAACCATGTAACATAACCATTGTGGTGCCTTAGTTATAAACTTTTTATGTTGCTCTCTTTTTAAGATGCAATCACTGGAACCACTGCAGAAAAGAGCAGCAGTAGGTTTACAAAGCTATTTCTGTGTTTGTCAAGAGCTAGTGAGGTACACAGTTACTGTTCTAACAATTCTAAATAAATGTCTCCAGTGTATTCCATCCACTATCAGTGTAAGAGTAAACTTAATTTGTCTACTTATTTACTTCTTTGCCCAATCAGTCTGGTTTGGTCTGGCAAATCACCAAGATCCACTTGACAATTTCTCTTGTCAGGACTAGATAATCTCACCAGACCATTTCTAGGTAATTATCAGGTAGGCCTCTGTTTCTTCTCCTGTCTGCTGCTCACAGAGAAGAGCAGCAGTCAATCGCTAAAGCAGATGATATCCCAGACAGGCCCCCAGATGAGGGTAGCTTGTTCAAGTGCCTCACTTTTGTTACATCTTCCTATTTTGTTCCTTTTACACCTAAGATATGTATGGTCCAGATATCTGTAAATTAAATCCGAGTACCTGAGTCTAGGAACCTGAAGGATATGTGCTGGCAAAAAAGCCAAGTTGTTTGGTTTGCATTGGTGTAACTCTCCAGCAGAACACCAAGTCAGCTGAGGTCAGATCCTGCATGGGGTGGCCTCTAGCTTCAGGGAGCAGTCTTCAGCAAAGACTCATCTGAAAAATACAAAGACCTTTCTGTGCCTCTGGAAAGGTGGAGATTTTCCACTGAATTGAGTAGGGTTGGGACACAAAACCATAGAGCAATTACTATGGCCTGGGGAAGATTGCACTTTACAGTCTGGTAATACGGGATGTGTCCAACATGCAGCTAACTTTGAAGTCTCCAGTGATGTTGCAGATGAGTGCAGGACCTAAACTCTAGGTTTAGGGGATGAATGGCAGCATCTCTTTGTACTGCATGATGAGAAGGAAAATACAATTTATCTTTGTAGGTATCACATGATGCTAACATGAAAACTGATGCCAAACAAAAGAGATTTAGAAAAATCAGCTCCAGTGTATATTTCTGCTGGTAGCTTCATGTAAGTGTACATGTATGACTGTGAAAGAGTTCCTAAAAGTTGTATGAAAATAAAAGCTAGTTTTCCAGGATAGAGCTTTTTTCATTATTTAAAGATGAAAATCATAATTTATGAAAGACCCATCCTCATATACTTGATTCATTTCACATTTTAAATTCATTGGAACAGCTGAAATGTCTTGGAATACAGCCAAGAACAAGTGTACTTGCTAAATTTTCCCTTCCTTCATTTAAAGCACTACCATTTCTGTATATGGGCTGCATCACTTGATGCTTACACTCTTTCAATTAAAAAAAAAAAAGGATTGTTTTGTTCTCTTTTTAAAGCCGACCACTTTATCCTTTAATCTCTATTGAGATATCTTTTGTAATTACAGTAATCATTGATGACAGTTTAGGTTGAGCAGTCATGGAGGTAGAAGGCAGTGTTCTAGTTTCTGTTTTCTTTCTGCTATTCCTGTACCTTGGACTTGTCCAGCTTTGTGGCAACAGAAGCTGACAGGTGGCACTTGAATTCCTATGGGAAGGGGAGTATGTTCATATCAGGGAAATGCATTTTTTGTTTGTTTGTTTTATATGGCTGTCGTTGTTTAACCCCAGTTGGCAACTAAGCACCACAGAGCCACTCACGCACTTCTCCCCCACCAGTGGGATGGAGAGGAGAATTGAAAAGAAAAAAAGTAAAACTAGCGGGTTGAGATAAGAGCAGTTTCATAATTGAATAGAACTAAATAATAATATAGTAATAATAATGAAGATAAGAAAAAGAGAGTGAAATAAAACTCAAGAAAGTCAAGGGATGCACAGTATAATTGCTCACTCACCAAAGTTCAGCTAGTCCCCAGGCAGCGATCCTCCCTTCTCAGCCAACTCCTATCAGTTTATATACTGGTCATAATGTTATATGGTATGGAATGTTCCTTTGGTCAGTTTGGCTGTGTCCCTTCCCAACTTCTTGTGTCACTCCAGCCTTTTTTCCTGACAGGGCATGAAAAGATGAAAGGTCCTTGACTTAGCATAAGCATAACCTAGCAGCAACTAAAAACATCATTCTGATACTAAATCCAATCCACAGCACTATACCAGCTACTAGGAAGCAAATTAACTCTGTCCCAGCTGAAACAAGGGCAATAGCCAACATGGCACCACTTACAGGGAGTTTGAAGTGAGATATTGCCCAAGCAAGGAATGAAGTAACATAATTTACCCTTTACTCTGATTATGATCTGTGTGTCTTTTTGCCTTAATGTCACATGTATGCGCTAAGGCTACTAAATAACACTCCTTGCTCTACTTTGTGCTAAACTGAGTAGATGTGTTTCCTCAGGAGTAGTCACTTGGTCATTGCAGGATTCCTCATGAGGACCTTCACTGACAAGGAGTAACATCTTGGGTGAGGTTCCCAGTGAGGGGGGAAGCCCCTTTCACTCTCCTTATCACCACAGACTGCTGCTAGACCAGTCTGCTGGCTTTTTAAATACTATTCTTCAAGAGACATGCATTTTCCCCAGTGGTTTTATACCATCATTCATTTGGGGGCTTTTTGCATGTAATGCTTACTTTTGAAAGGAAGAGTACACACTGGGAGTGTTCTTAACCAGACCAGATCTTTGAAATTAAAGCTGAAGGCAATATAACTTCTCTTACTTCTTTATTTAGTAAGTAACTGTAAATATTAATCAGCTTGGAATGGCTTTCATTGGCTCACTATAGATTTTATAGATTTAATATTAACACCTGGTCCACCACTCTACTAAGATTCGCCTGAAGATATAGTAGCACAAAATAAAATTAATCCCCTTAGTGTATGGTTTGAAATGAAAAATATTATCTGTTGATACTGAAAGGCTTTTAAAATGTCTTTCCAAATCTCTCCTAAAACTCAGAGCCATGGTTTACCCCAGCCTATGAAAGGTTAATTCAGTGCATTCTTCCTCATCCAGGTATGCATGAGAGATAAAGAAGGGAGCTTAAGAGGAGGAGGGGGAGTGCAAACTAGAATATGAACATATTTAAAGCTGGACAGGATGGTCTGTCACTCCAAATGTTTGAAATCGCAGCAGAAAAATGTAGCTTATGCTTTTATTTGGGTGTATTATGCAGAAGATTTTCCTGTTTTCAAAACTGCCAGGACAAAAGTAAATGGAAATCTTTGCAATTTTATAACAAAGCTGCAGGAATATAATTAAACTCAACCTCTATGTTTTACAGTTAAAGCTTGGGTCAGGGTGAAAGGCAGGTTCTTGAAATTACTAATTGACAGTAGAGGCTCTGGCATCATAAGGAACTATTTCCACTTGATAAATGAGTTTCATCTAAGCCTTTCTTCATCCTGACCTCTGGGTGTGATGCTAGCGTGACCACTCTTTGCCATCCTTCCTACAGCAGTATGTTCAAATTCAAAGTAATTTCTAGAGACTCTGCAGGGGGGAAAAAGGCACATAAGAGCTCTTATAATTAGTAAGTTTAAGTGAAAGGATGAGGTACTTCACAAGCAATTGGGAGCCAAAGTCAACCCAAAAGCTGCCTTTAGATCACAGAACCAAAAACTTCCTGATGGTGATTAAACAACAAAAAGCAATATAGTTTACTCTGTATTCATTAATCAAGCCTGTGTTTGTTGAGGTTTAAGATTTGCTATAACTGTTAGATCATATGTTTCAGCAAATGAGATTCAATTAACATGTAATGAGGCAAACCCTGTAATGGAGATGCAAAGCTGTTCTAAGCTGATTGCATGAAAAGGTGTAACTCCAAATTGGGTGGCTGCTGTGTTGAACTAATGAGATCAGACAGGTGTAAGTTCCAGGCACAGTGGGTATCTGAGCAAGAACAATGCAAGTGACAGACAGGCACCACCACCGAGCTCAGCTTTACAAGGCTAATAGAAATTCTCGTTAACACGGTAGATAGCACTCAGCAATCATGCAGCTGAAACCCAGAGGGAATGAAGCAAAAAGTAAGAACACCTTTTTTTTTTTAAAAAAAAAATCTTTTCTATTTGGACAATAAATAAAAAGATGAAAATCTTTGACTGCCTCAAGTGTCCATGGAAAATATGGGGTTTTTTTAAGCGCACACAAACACCAGATCACTTTTTTTTTATTTGCATGGCTATTTTTCTGTGTATCTAGCCTTGGGCAAATGTCATTTATACCCTTTCCTGTTTAACTTGTGGTCTGTATTTACATTTTCTGACTGTGATGAGAGTGGCAGCAAGTCTTCAGTGTTTAGTAAGTGGCACTAATGCAGATTTGAAACAGGTGAATGAACTAACATGTGCTAGAAAATTACTTGGGTAGACCAAATTTCTACTGGCAAATGAAGTAGCATTATTGTCCACAGCAGGTAGGGCTCTTTTGGGTTTTTTTTTTTTTTTTAAATATCTATCTCTAGACCACTGTAATAAAAGTCTGCACCCTGTTTTTAATCTAATTAATTTCTCGTACAAAATCAACACTACAGGTTTTCATCATTTCATCCTATACGCTCTGTCAGTCCATAAAAAATGAGAATGAATTGTCCCGTGAGCTTCAGAAGAAAAATCTTCTGAGATTCAATTGATCTGTGTTCAGGGCAGTATACTGCAGGAATGGAAACAGGAATGGAGGTGGAGGATGGTTATTTTACTAAGAACAATAATCTTATTTTGTGTTTTGCTGGTCACCTTGGTTCCCTTTGCCAGGATTTCCTTCCCTCCTAAATACAAGGAAAAAAAAAAAAAAAAAAAAGAAGGATGGGAAAGTAAGAATAGATCTGTACAAGACAGGAAAAAAGTGTTATATTACTGATGGGGAGGAGAAAACTTTTCAATGAACAGAATCAGAAGTTATGGAATATCAAAAGATATGGAAAATTAACACAGCAAATGAAAAGAACTTGTAACTCTATTTCATTTTAGAAAAGTAATAAAGTCAGGACTGGAATTTCAGCAAAATATTACATTAAAATCATACTGCTTTTCAGCACAGCCTGGCCGTTGCCTGTCTTCCTTCGGTCACTCAGTAGCGTTATTTCCCCTCTTGCCATTTCTCTCTGAAGTAAAAAAAAAAAATATTTTTGAACATAGAATCATAGAATCATTAGGGTTGGAAAGGACCTCTAGGATAATCAAGTCCAACCTTTCAAGTCCAACCACATGTCCTGGTGCTTCATTGTACTAACATGTTTCAAAGGCAGAATATCAAGAACTTGGTGGATTAGGGTTCAGTGCGGGGGCAGGCTGGCAGGCCAGCATTTCTGGGGCCAGAGTAGCCATTACATACACTCTGTGTCACACATTTGTGACTCATTTTCATGAGTCACATTATTATTATTTTTCTTACAACATTCAGTGTGTAGAAGAGGTAAAAAGCATGCAGAGTAGCAGCTGCTCTTGACAGTGATGCCTGTTCCAGGGTATCCTGCTTTTGCTTTTACAATACAGTAGTTGAGAGTCTATAGCTGTGTCCAGTCAGCAGGCTGCAATAACCAGTAGCAAATGGTAATTTTGTAGAAAGCTGTTCCTGGAGAGGCTTGAGGACATTATCAGAAATACCTATTTTAAAACATTAAGACAATTTATATCAAGTTCTCTCCATAGTCTGGAGTTTCTTGAGTGCCTTCCAGTTATTGCCGACTGCCCATCCTGTGGCATCTGAACCAGTCATCTGACTTGGCACAATAATTGACAATTATGGCACAAAATATTTTCAAATAACAGTGGAAAATACCAATATTAGTAGCTGTACCTAATTGTGCTGAGGGCATGCCTGGGCACACTAGTTGTCAACCATTCAGTCATTGCTGTAGTTTCATGGGGGACGCTCTGCTCCTCTTGGGAAGCCCACAGAGGTTTGAGTGATCTGTGTTCATTTAAGCTGAGGCTTCAGTTCTTGTGGCTTATCTGGTGACATGAAAGGCCTTCAGGTTACTTGTGCCCTGTTGGGAGTGGGATCACCTGGCCAGGGAGCTGTGCTCCACAAGATGTGAGCTCTCTGCTTCTGATGGAGCGCATATACACTTCAGCTTGTTGACTGTGTGCTGGTAACTTCTACTCCTCCCATGTATCTCGACATGTACAGCACACTTCAGATGGCAACTTCTGAGAAAAAAGGTTGTGAGCTGTTGGGGTAGGTTGTCTCTGGCTGGGTGCCAGGTGCCTAGCAAAACTGCTCTATCACTCCCCATCCTCAACTGGACAGGAGAGAGAAAAATACAACAAAAGGCTAGTGGGTGAAATTAGTTTAATTTATTACCAATCAAATCAGAGTAGGATAGTGAGAAATAAACCAAACTCTTAAAAACACTTTCCTCCCACACATCCCTTCTTCCTCTTCCCTCTTAACTTCACTCCTGAATTCTCTACCTCCTTCCACCCCAAGCAGCACAGGGGTGCGAGGAATGGGTGCTGCAGTCAGTTCATTGCATACTGTCTCTGCTGCACCTTCCTTCTCAAAGGAAGGACTCCTCACACTCTTCCCCTGCTCCAGTGTGGGGTCCCTCCTACTGGAGACAGTCATCTACAAACTTCTACAATCTTCCCCACAAGCTGTAGTTCTTCTCAAACTGCTCCAGTGTTCAAAAAGAAGCTTGTTCCCTTTCATGTTCTTAAATTATGCTCGTGCCTGTTACCCCTCAGATGACACTGGACTAATGGAGGTTAAGGCAAAAGTCCTCATCCAGTGCCTTAATTCAGTACAGTATGAGAGCAAGTCTACAGTACAGTGATTTCTTTTTCTTAATGTAGACTGTTGCTTTCCAAACATTTTCATACATTTTAATCAGTCCACTTTATCAAACAGATCCTTATTCTAGCATTATTTGATGTGCTGTTCCAGCAGATTGAGTCCTCATAGCAATATTATGTAATTATTTTATAAGACGTTACATTACAGTGTATTTCTTATACAGCTCAAAGTTATTTATAGGGAAATCAGTAAAACACTTCAAGCCAGATGTCATTGTGACAAGTATGGAAAAATACTACCCTTCATTTGCTGGTGCAATATTCAAGTATTTCACAAATGAATTATTCCTCTGAGGATCTCAATAACCCAACTTTAAATTAAACAACTGAAAGATTTTATATTTTTATAATTTATGTAATCTTTAGAAAAATTCATGAGTATGTTCAACCACCCATTTTTTGTGTTGCATTGCCCCAAACAGATATCTGGTACAGACTTTGTACACTGACATATCAAATAGCTCTAAAATTAGAAAATGTATTCTGTTGCCCATTTAAATTTCCAAGACAGATTAAATGTATGCAGTACTTCCAGGAAAAAAAAAAAAAAAAAGACTTTTTTATTTTAAGTTTTCAAATACATTGCTTTTCCAAAGAGCCTCATATCCACCTAGTAATGCATGAAGTAACAAAACTGAGATCCTGCCCTGCCTGAGCAAAGACCTGAGCCCTGCATTAGCAGTCTGACTCTTTTCGAAGTGAATTAGAGCTGTCATGTTTCTGGAGCTCAGATCCTCACAGCAGTTAATGAATTTTTCACAGCATCCTGCTTGCAGACATGCTGCTGGTGGTGAAGGTCCACAGAATAAGCAGGGACAGATCAGGTGGGCAGGCAGGGGCAGCGACCTCCTGGGAAACCCCTGAGCGCTACAGAAACAGAGCCCTGCTTCAAGTTACTCCTAATACAGTGTTACTACATGGTTTTAAATTATACCAAGTAAACAGGGGTTTGTCTCTATTCAGTATATATTCCCTGTGTGGTTTGTTCTTTGCCAGCATAACCAGTGTGAATTTAACTGATTGCCTCCCTGATTCCCTTTGTTTTCTTATGGGTGTATTATTCCAATTTCTTCTCTCTGCATGCATTAAATCATGCAAAAAAAAATTAGAGCCTTTATTGAGATTTCTTTGATCACAGGTGAGGGTGAATGGAGTGATGAACCAACATCACTTTGAGGAATTTAGCAAAAGAGAACAAACATGATGCACAACTCTTATATGTACTTGAAACAGTGAAAAAAAAAATTAATTCAATATATGCAGAAAAAAGTCATGAGAAATAGTTGAAATAGTTTTCTCAGGAAAAGAAGTGGAATTATGTTCTCAAGGAAACTATAAAAACATCCTTGCTTATGTCTTTTTAAACTAAATAGAAAAAAACCCTACATTAAAAAACATAAATTCCATAGAAAATGATCCTACAGTGCCAGGGAGACAAAATAAATGAGACATTGGAAATGAACAATTTTTCCTGACTTCTCTAACTCTAATTTTTATAATGGCAGATAGGCTTTTATTTTCAAATTTTTATTTTCTGTATGATGCTTCTACATACTTAATTCAATCTGCTTTTACAGTGTGTTTAATTTCCTCAACTCATACTGAATAATTTAAAGGGAAATGCAAACTAAAAGATTTTCTACAACTTCATTCCATTCTGCTGTAAACACTACAAAAAACAAAATCCAGGAGAGAAGTGCTGGAGTGAAATCAAATGCCACGAATGACTTAACTTCTCAGAACTACTTCTCAGGAAAAATGATAATGTATGACAGAGGAGATTACTGTAAGTGCCTTATTTGTGCTTGAAGAAAAAGGTCAAAATAAATGTACCAAAAATTTAGACAAAACTATTTTCTTGGCCAAGCAAATCCATTGTACGTCACAGATAATGCCTGAAGATGGGCAGGAATTAATTAATTAAATAAATAAATAAATAAAAGAAATAAAAGCCTGCTGAAAATTATAACTGTAAATAACAAGTTTATAAGTCAGTTCTATCTGATCACTGCAGTTTATCAGACTTCAAGGGCACAGTGTAAAAACAGGATGCATGGCCTTCACAGAAAGCCAGATTGGAGATTATTCATATTATAAGACCTTCAAACACCAAAAGAAACATAGCGGTACAAAAAATGCAGCCTGTTCCAGCGGCTTGGTAGTGATAAAAGAAGTCGTGTTTTATTAGGCTCCTTTGGCCCACTCCCTCATGACTCTGTCTCCTTTGCCTCACTTGACTGGCCCTCCATGATGGTGATCCGTCCTTTCTGGTGGTCTTGACTCTCCTGCTTTGGTGGCTATCAGTTGATCATCATATAAACTGACTGATCTCATTCAACAGCTTCAGGAAAAAGTCATCCTTATGGTGGCAGGACCATTTTTTCCATTAAGCATTCCTGCCCTGAGTCTGATAATACTTTTTATTCATCCAGGCACAGGAGTGCAGTGTTGTAGATCTATAAGGTGGGACAAGAAGACTCTGTTGGTCTCCAGTCCTACAGATATTACTGCCCACTATTTGGGATGAATAGCATTTAGCACGTCCTGTGGACCTCCAGCATTGCCTCGCAGGGAATATGCCTTCCTCCACATCTCAGCTCTTCCCTCTTCCTCCTCCTCTCCCAGAAAATCTATCACCCATGCAATAAAAGCTCTCATGCCACAAGACTTCTGAAAGTTTCTGCCTTGTAAAAGCTGAGAGTAATTTGGGTTTTCAAGCATGCTAGATTTCTCAGTGGTGCCATGGATTTACTTGTCATATCAGGCTGAGGCCACAGGCTGCGGACATAATCTTCTCCTGCAAGTACAGCAGGTCATCAAGATGTACAAGCTATTGCCATAAATATCCTGGGTTAAAAGATCTGGCATTTAACTACAGGTTGGTAAGCTAAGGGTTGTTTTTTTAGTATTGTTAATATTAAAAATATCTAAATGGTATCTGTTGATTTTTTTTTCTTATAAAAATATACCACAGAAATCTCTCAAAAACTGGTAAGACAATGTGTGCAGCATACCCTTCACCCCCCAACAATTCAGAAAATATTAATGTGAAAGTAAGCTGAATCCTTTTAGAGAATTGGAATCTTGGGGTGACAAATCTCACTATTAAAAGCAACAAGAGAAGCCACCATTACCTGCTGATTCCTGGTACTCCAGGCAAGTCTCCTGATTATAGCTACATTCTGCATTAATCCTGATTAGATGCCAAAATCTTTGTATCTGAGAACAGAAAGAAAATCTGCATGATATCTCTGTATCTAAGGCCTGTCTCTTGGGGATCTTACTGGGTCAGTGTCCTGAAGGAGGGTTCACGTGAACTTTGTGAAGAGAGAGAGAGCAATTTTCAGCTGAAATGCAGAAGGCAAATACAGATTTATATTTCTCAGTAAAAAAAAACCAACAACGCCCCCAAAAAAAACCAAACCAAAACAAAACCCCACACCACAAACAAAACCCAATGCACAAAAACTTCTCTTTTCATAGCTAGAAAACTTGACTAGAAATCAACTACATAAATCAGTAGTTTTAAATCGCAGCTATAGTCAAAATCAAAAGAACACTTGACATGTTTATTTCCTTAATAGATACTGAGAGAGTTTAGTTTTAAAATGGTTATCTTTTTTTTTTCAGCCTACAGATAGAGTGGCAAATTCACCAAAAAGCAAGCTCCAGTTCTGTTAAAAGCGGAAAGGGAAACTTCTCTATCTATGCTCAAAAATACTTTCAGTTAATATATTGGGTTTGCACATTTCTTTGGCAGATGCCATAAAATAGTTATTACATTTTAATCTCTGAGGAGCCTTCACTACCTGGAAATTTTCAGCCACAGAAAAGGAGTAAAAAAGACTTCATAAAACTGATTATATACTGGCTTATATTTCTTGTTTGTATTTTATTACCAATGTCTTGAAGAATAGCTTCTCCTATATAGGCTTCCAGATGTATGAAAGAAAAAAAGTCTGTAGTATTTTGGGGGTTCTTTGCTGGTTTTAGGGGTTAATAATCTTATCAGTCTCACCTAGTGCATGTTTTTATTACAAAAATAATGATTTCACTGTATATTAAAACTACAACCTCATTTGTACTTTTTCCAAGAAGACTCCTTATTGCTTTGGCATTTTCTGTTTGTTTTGCTAAGAAATACCAGAGCTTGTAGGTCACTCGCAGCTTCTATTGAGATGTCATTGCACCCTGGTGCACTGAGGCAAAAATTGTTGGACTGTTTTGTTTTCTTCTAATGTAAATGGAAAGAAATAAAGCTTGGAAACAATGCTGTGCTAGAGATAGGTCAGTTCAGTTTGGCAGGACCAGCTTCCAAAGTAACAACCAACTACTCTTGAGTTGTTTCCTTTACAAAAAAAAGTTATGCTTCTTATTTACTCAGAGGTTATTAGGGATGGCATTAGCTATGCTTATCACAGTGCAGGGGTCTTCCTCCTCTTTCTTGCCAACTCAGGCTACTATGCAGAAATATCTGCCTTTCATGAGGAATGGAAATGCATCATCCCTCCTGCTCCCTGACAGCCCAAACCTTCTTTGGTCACTGGCCCTGGAAGCGAACAGATGCTACTTTGGCATCACATGCCTGGTTATTAGAAAGACCATACAAATATTTGGCTGTTGGGTGGATATACAGCTACATGGAGTCTGGGGAGAGGAAAAGGAGAGGGAGAAATACCAGCCCCCTGAAGCACAGCACCTCTGGGAGAGTGAAAAGAGGGGAGCAGCCCAGAGAGTAGCCCAGCGTGGAATGAAAGTGCAGCTGCAGGACAGCTGTGTACAACAACGAATAATCAGTCATGCACATCAAGCAACTGTGCTCCTGGCTGGGCTTTTTGAAAGGTCTTCAGTGATGTAAGAGAACAACTGCCACTGACTTCCATTGGAGCTTAAGTACTTTCCAAAATTTCAAGCTGTTAGTTGATGTTCTTTGTACTTCACACTTTTTTAGCCTTGTTCTTTTTTTGATTTGGCTGCCTTGGAAACCTACTGTCAGTTTCCATGGAGCAGTGCACTACACTGTATATATATTACTATGGCTTTATATTTGCTGCTCCATGCTTACAAGCAATACAGCATGGCAATGGTCATTCTCAAATCTCTCTGAGCACCTGAAAGACAGACCTACCCTGGGAAAGGGATGTGAACCATGGAAACATTTACATATCAGTGAAAGCACTCTTCTCTCACTATTGTCTTGTGTCACACAGCTCCACATTGAGGTCATATTTGAGCCTATGAGTTTCTGAGCAGTGCTAGGATCAGCCCAGGTTGGATCATAACCGTACCGTCTCTAAAACTGATTCCCTTTAATAACAGAAATCAAATATGAAATTTTGCATGCATTGGCATCAGTATTACTGACAGAATTGCAGGACCTCAGCTCTGCTTATTGGTTCAGAATAAAGGCTCTTCTCACTTCAAGTAGTATTGGAGAACTGTATTTGGTCTGGGTGAACACACAGATAAGGATACCTGCAGGGTCCAAGCATATGGAATGATAGTGGGAAGAGACTGTCACTGGTGTTTGGGGGAAGTAGGACCAGGCCTAGCTTTTTCTAGCACATAGAGGCATAAAATGTTACTTAAATTTCTTTTTTTTGCAGGCTGAAAATTACTAGGCTGATTTTAGTGGATGAATTAAACTATTAGTTCTAATCAACCACTCTCCAGAAGAGCTGTCACTACCATCCAAAAGTAAACACCATGAACCAGTAAAGATAAAAGATAATTCAGCATTTTAATCCAGTTAGTACAGCAGTGTTGTAGTATTCGAGACAACAGCACCCCTCAAACACCTATGATTACAGTGCTTTGGAGGTGACTAACTGCCTTCAACACTCTCCTTCCATGTTGAGATATATGGCTGTGGTAGACCATAGGATGATAGGATTTTATTTGCACAGTGGTGACTGTGGGTATTGCAGGCAAGTTTGAGAGCTGCCTGAGTGGTCAGAGTGGAATGCTCTTTACAGCTGTAAAAATAAACTGCTGAGAGAAATGTTTCCAGCAAATACTAGCAAGCTTTAGCAACTCAGGGTTATATTCACCACTACCACACTACTGCACAGTAGATTTGTGACAAACCAGATGGAGTAAGCACGTCCCTGAGCAGCATATCACTTCCAACTTCCACTTGAGGAGGTGAAGGCAACACTCTTAGTTTCAAAAGTATTCTTTGTCACATCTAGGAGTTTCACAAGTAAAAAGAAAAATCAACTGAAACAGTCCTTTTGGTGTGGAGGAGAAGCAGTCCTTTCAGGGCAGGGAAACACATCTGGAGTAATTTCACAATTTTGAGTGTCTTGGATTTTGTTGGGGTGTTGTTTGGGTTTTTTTCTTCACAACTTTCTGATCTTCTCATGTCTTCTGTTCTCAGCATGATTCATAGAAATTTCACTATATTGTAAACAAACAAAAAATCCTAGAATCTGTGGTCTGAGATAAATGCATTTATTTGTATTTAATTCTGGTTTGGAATTCCCTACTGGTAATGGGTTCGGTCTGCATCTACTCCCTGTTTATACAGGGAGGAAACACAGACTGTCCAGTAACATAAGGAACTGTAATTCAGAATCTGAACATTTTCTGATCTACAGTTTTGATGGGTAGTGCAGTTTCCGCCCTCCATCTATATCTTGTTGATTTTCCTGTATTTAACATAACAATGAATGCTTACCCTTTGAAAGGGAGATACCTACTTCTCGTCAACTGAGATTCAAGTCATGCTTCAGAATTGCTGGGGTTTCCAAGGATCTCTGGAGATATCTGGTCAAACCCCCTTGCTCAAAGCAAGGTCAGATAGACCGCATTGTTCAAGGCATGACCAGTCAGGTTTTGAATACATCCAAGGATGAAGACTCCATAATCCCTTTGGAAAACTTGCTTCAGTGTTTGCCCAACATCACAGGAAAAATATTCTTTCTTAGGTTTAAGTGGTGTTTTCTGTATTTCAGGTTTTGCCATTTCCCTGGGTCCAACTGAGAGGAGTCTGGCTCCATCTTCTTTACTCCCCTTGATCAGATATTTATACACATAGACAAGATGCCCCTCAGCCTTCTCCAGACTGAACAGTCCCAGATCTTTCCACCTGTTCTTGTCTGAGAGATGCTTCTATCCCTAAACCACTTTCATGGCCCTTGGCAAGACTTGCTCCAGCCCATCACTGGACCTGTCACTTCAAATGTGGTCACACCAACAGAGGGGAAAGATAACCTTCCTTGGTCTATTGGCAATGTTCTTGCTATTGTTATCACTCATCAGAAGCCTGTGTGAGCAGAATGAGCCTTTTCCCCTAATAAATTGTTTTATGGCCCTTGAGCATCTTGTAATCAGATAAAATAGGACTGGATTCCAATACAAAATTGGCCTCAATGAGTTTCCATCTTGTCTGACAGCAAGAAAAAAAATATATATATACAATAATCATGCTTCATTTGAAGTAGTTACACACTATTGCTGCTATTTAGTGTTTTTAAATGCTCATTCATTTCTTCATAAATTTGACAGCATATTTAGCATCAGGCCAATAAGAAAGAGGTTTATATATTCATTTAAAGATCATTTAAAGTGCTTTTAATTTAGCCTGTAAAGTTCTTGTGTAATTTCTTTGAGAAATTGAAGTGGTTTTGCAAAAAAGAAATCTACAAGGTGATAATTTTTAAACACTAAACATGTAAAATTACACAATTTAAACTGAGGAGTGAATTTAAATGTTCTAATGACACTGATTAAGAGAACATGGTTGGGTTTTTTTCTTTTAAAGAAATGACTGCAGGTTGGAGAACTCTAGTAACTGGAAGATTTGTACACTAAAAGTCATAAGACCAAAAGCTTATGATGATGTGAATTATCTTAATTTCTCAATATAATGGTTTTAAAAATATGAGAAGTAGGTTTAAGTATTGTAGATAGATATTACAGAGAATAAACACAAAGTTATGATTAGTGTTCAATAAGGAATGATCATGCTGGAAAAAGATATAACACTTTAAATCCATATTCTATCACATTTTTCAATGTGTTCCCATTTTGATGAATTTCTTTCAGGGAGAGATGCAGTGTTCAGCAGGGCTTGCATGGTTGCTATATTTGTTAGCTCTGATGAGGAGCTCACAATGGTGGTGATGTCTGACATACCAGCACTAATTCAAGGGAAGCATTCTAGGGTAGAAGGGCAACTCTAATGAGAATCCTCTGAAGGGCCAAGTACTAAATAGAGTCAATGTCTCTCCCAAGAGGCATATTTTATTTTCACGGGAAAAATTTTCTTTGGAAAATTTTGATCACACAGTGATTTGCTCACAGCAAAAGCTTTGGCCTCCTGGGGCAAAGTGGAAGTTAAGGATGGGAAGGTGAGGGTTCAGATAGCTCACAAAAGCACACACACATATATATATAAAATTGTATCTTTATTATGAAAAATGCTTGGAAAATATATTGCATGTAAACTTAAAAGATCCAGCTGACATTTGAGAGGTATCCATTTTTTCTTTGCCCAAAAGTTAAGAACAGAACTGAAAAAGCTTGCTTTTTCACTACCATCTGGTGGATCTCCTCAAAAAACACACCTTTCTTTCCCTTCAAGGGGATGTTTCAGAATCATACAACCATGGACAGAATCATATAATGCTTCAGGTGGGAAGGAACCTTTAAAGATCATTTAGTCCAAACCCCTGGCCATGGGCAGGAACATATTCCACTAGAACAGATTGCTCAAAGCCCTGTCCAACCAGACTTTAAACACTTCCAGAGATAAGGCATCTACAGCTTTTCTGGGCAACCTGTTTCAGTATCTCACCATCCTCATAGAAAATAATTTCTCCCTTTATCTAATTTAAATCTACCATTATCCCTCATCCTGTCACTATGGGCCCTGGTAAAAAGTCAATTTCTATCTTTCTTATAAGTTTCCTTTAAGTATTCAAAGGCCACAATAAGTTCTCTGCCAAGCCTTCTCCATGCTAAATTATCCCAATGTTCTCAGTCTTTCTTCACAGGAAAGGTGCTCCATCCCTCTAATCATTTTCATGGCCCTCCTCTGGATCCACTATAAAAGGTCCATGTCTTTTTTGTGCTGGAGGCCCCTGCATTGGATAGAGTAGCCATACTTCTTTCCCTACCCATAATTTTGTAACCTTCAGCAGACCATGTTATTCAGTTAGGGGTTTCCAAATACCTGCAACTTAACAAAAGGAGTATTACACCACTAAAAATATAATTCTGTCTATTTTGATTCCTCTGTAAATTCTGGCAACAAAATTTAAAGTGTGGCAAAAACTATTGTAAAATACCGCTGTTAAGATTCAAAAGTTATAGTCTGACAAAATAACTTTGTGACCCACCATCAGAAGAAAACTTTGGCATGTAATGGCCCGTGGTTTGAACACATTTTGTTAGACCTAAATGCTCTGACTTCAGGACAATTGCTGCATCTGTTGCTTGGCTTTGATAGGGTCAGGCTGTCACAGGCTATCAAGGGTTTGTGTGTATGCTTTCTCTTCCGCCCGAAGGTAACAAGAAGACATAACATTTCTATTTATATTTGGAATGGATAGCCTGGTTTAGCCTCCAGCTTATTCCAAGTGGTATTTGGACTGATCCTTTTTGGCATTTTTTTTTTGTCTTGCCTGTTGTCTGCTGATTTATGGTAAGCAGAACTTAATAAATGACTCAATAATGTAGGTACCTATCTGTGCCTGTAGCTAATTGTGTCTATAAGTGCATGAGCCCAACATTCAGTTCCCTCTGCCTTTTTCAGAAATATTGTTCAGCTCCCACAAAAGCCAGGTTTTCAACATTCTTTAATCTCCCGCAACTTTGATATTATCCTCATCCTCCTCACTTGCCCATCTGGATAATGGACAGATTCGAGACTTGGTTCAAGTGAAGGCTGCAACATGGGATCCACTTGGCAGAGGCAAGAGAAGCAGGCAGCAAGGCAGTGCTGTCTGTGGGATTTTGTGGAGGCACAAGGAAGGCAATGAACAAGTCAGACAGAAGGCTCACTTGCTGCATTAATGGATCCTACTCAGATGTCATTTTGGTGTCTATCACCAGCTGATTCCCTGACTGATGAACATAACATGAAAAAATACTATAAAGAAGTACTTGCTTCCTTTTTCACTGCTGCAGACTCCTTTGCCAAAATGATACCCATGCTAGAATGTAGCCAATCAATCAGATCAGCTTCTGACCCATCAACATGCAAACTGGCCTTATGGGATGTTGTCAAGGGTTAGAGCTGGGCTTGCCACTAGATGAATGACAGATGCTTTCTCTTAACCTCTCTCCCTTCCCAAAGGGTAATAGAAAGGGAATAAGGAAAGGAGACTTGAAAATTGTAAAAGAAGACTGAAACAGCTTTAATGAAAATAATAGGAGTAATAAAATGAAATATATACAAACATATACAAAATCAATATTGAACTCAAGCCCCCTGATGACAATTATGTCACCGTCAACCCTGCTGCTATGGAGAAGGCACTGGGGATGTCCTGGACAGGACTCAGCGGCAGATAGGCATCTGATTCAGGAGCTGGATTCAGGAAACCATGGATTGGGATCAAAGGCAGAACTGATGGAGCACCTCAGACCCAATTTATCTTTTCCATGTAATACCCAGCATACCCACTTGTGACTGGGATCCACACTTCTCCTTAGCTAAAAGAAATGCACTGGGAATCACTCCTCAGATGAAGGCCTTAGCTGTGTTAGCCAAAGTTGTGCACACACTTGGCACAAGATGTGACTGAATAGGTTTATGCTGAAGTGACCGGTCTTCCATGGTATCCTGTTGTAGCATTAATATCAGATTTTGAGATCAGTCTCTTTTTAGCTAAAATGACATTTGCATCAGTGCAAAAACATTCAGCTCTGGTAGTCTTTGATAGTGTTGAAATCTACATTTTTTTTTTGTCTAGCCATTTCTTATTATTATTTTTAACTTTATATGCAAAAACATGTGCTTACTGAACACAACTTGCTCTCTAGTTCTTCTTGTCATCTCAGCCCCTCTACTGTAACTTACTCTCCAGGGAAACCTGCTATATGGAGATAGCATATAGAGACTTTTGTGGAGCCACAAATTGGCACAGATTGCCATAGAGTTCTCTCAGACAAAAAAATGTGTACACTTGTTTCCTCTGCTGCAGTGTTTTAATATAGGATGATAGAAATGCCTATGAAAACCTTTTGCATGATAATTTCTCTCAATATAAAACATATAACTATGAAACATTATACTATATAATGTCTGTGGCATTTCTTTAAAGAACTTTATTTTGCACTATGCTATGTCAGGACTTGCACTATTTTCTTTTTAATCTGTTTCATTCTTACAATTGAGTCTAGTTTGAGAGCACTCTTACTTTTTTTACATTTTGGCTATATTACCTTTCTTCAAATGATAAAATGTTGAATGTCCTGTGCCAGGACATAATTTTAAAAAACAAGCTAAAATCACTTTTGGATTTATGAAAATGTGATTAAAAGAATAAACTAGCATTTAAATAAAAGAACTAATGACTCTTGATTCCTATTATAATTTAACTCCTAAGTCCTAACCTGAATGCAAACAATTAATCTGACAGGAGGCAGTAAGTGAAACAGTTCTACAAATGAGGTCTGAGACTCAAGAAGTCTCAGTATAGTCTTGCTATTCATTTCAATTTACTTAAAGAATAATTCAGGCAGTATACCAGTCACTCCAACCTTCTGCTCAGCGTTTGGGGGAAAACAAGGGTAAAGAGTGTGCACAGGAGTACCCCTACACTGAATCTAGCACACAGGAGAAGGGGGTCACTGCAGTAGAGCAATCAGAGTGCAAGCTGTTGTTTGTGTTGTGCTTGTAACATAGCAGGAACGTGAACATATAAAGGGAAGGGCTGGTTAAAAAACAACTCTGCTTTTTCTGAAGTGAATTATTAAGGGTCATATATTTAGATTCATGCTTCCCTGTGTGACAGAATTGATAGCACAGACTATAAGATGCCTACTTGGCTGACATCCCTTGCCACAGGCATAGAGTCAAATAACCTTCCACCAGTATTTGCCCTACCATATGCACCAGCATGGAGCTCTCTCAAATCTCACTGTTTTTCTGGATCCAAAGCTTTTCATGAGTCCTCAGGGTTCACATTGCCTCACCTCATCAGGCTAGACTGAAATAATTTTTTATTTTTTTTTATTGACATCCTGAATTTCCCAAGCAGCACAGGCAAGCAATTTGAACTACTCAAGCATTTACCCAAAACATGAACTGTGGTTCCAGATGATTCTTTACTAGGTTTAGCACCTAGTGAATCTACAAGTGAATTTTGTAACTCCTGGTTAACATAGACTATTAGTGGGTCAATTTTTTGACTCTTGAAGGATGGCCCTTTCCCCTAAGATCCGTCAGAAAGGCTCTACTAGTTTTTCTGTATCTGTTTCCTCTTTTTTCAGAGAATTATCTACAATGACTCCTAACTTGCAATATTTCATTTCAAGCTTATCATCATCTGTTTGTGTTTAAAGTTAGGACTGTTTTCTCCCCATGTGCATGACTTTGCATTTATTGAATTGAAATTTCATTAGCTGCTTTATGTACCAATCATTCAATATCACAAGAGCCTTCTGCAACTCTTTGCAGTCAATTTAGCTTTGACAAGTTTGAATAATTTTGTATCATTAGCAAACCTTGTTATCTTATGCATCTCCCCACTTTCCAAATTTTTCATGAGGATGCTGAAAAACAGCAGTATAAGAGCAATACTCCCTATGGTAATTCCTGTCTAATGTGAGAGCCGAACAATTATATATAGGTTTTGCTTCCCATCTTTAATTGTTGATAATTCATACTGTCCGTGAGAAGAAGCTCACTCACATCTCTCTGTGGTTTAGGTTGTTTAAAATACTTTCATGGATGTCCTCCAAACTGTTTCAGAGTTTTGACTACCTTCTTTCCCCTGGACCACCTCTATATGGGCATATGAGTCAAAACTTTCCTCCACAACTCTCCTACTAACACATGATGAATGCATCGCCTTTATTTTAATTTGTTATTATAGGATGATAAAAAGAGAATATTATTATAAAATGATTTTATTATTACTATAAGATGATCAGTGGGATGGAGCACCTCTCCTGTGAGGACAGGCTGAGGCAGAGCCTGGAGAAGAGAAGGCTCCAGGGACACCTTATAGCAGCCTTCCGGTACCTGAAGGGGGCCTACAAGAAAGCTGGGGAGGGACTGTTTACAAGGGCATGCAGCAACAGGGCAAGGGGCAATGGTTTTAAACTAGAGAAGGATAGATTTAGATTGGACATTAGGAATAAGTTCTTTATTATGAGGATGGTGAGACACTGGAATGGGCTGACCAGAGAATTTGTGGATGCCTCATCCCTGAAAGTGTTTTAGACCAGGCTGGATGAGGCTCTGAGCAACCTGGTCTAGTGGAAGGTGTCCTTACCCATGGCAGGGGGGTTGGCACTAGATGATCTTTAAGGTCCCTTCCAACTTAAGCCATTCTATGATTTTTATAATTACTACTATGTTTGCCTGACTTTTATTTTTGCAACACAACTCATTTTTCGGTCACAGGCACCATACTTGTGATGTCACAATCAATAGAGAGCAGTAAAGTCTTTAGTCATTTGCAGATTTCTAAGCATAAAGCAGACAGTGGTGCACTTACACCAGCAGACATGTGTAGTCCACTGCAGTATTTGTAGCTGAGCGTTGGCCTGAAACAATTTTACCTCATATCTATAAATAGAAAGTAGCATTAATTTTGACTGAAAATTTATCTAGTATGAAACAACATGTTTTTCTTTAACTTTTAATTGAAGCTGTCCTACGACCTTGTACTCACAAAGCTGATGAGAACACTTAGCTCTTTAGGGCAAGATTTCAGGAGGTCATAGGAGCTCTTGGGGCTCTTACAACTTTATGTGTTGGAAGCGTGCCAGGTGTCCGCTAAAAGATTTTGTGGTGGGGTCATAAGCAAGGCATACACCAAGCTACGCAGTGCTGAGCTATAATGCTGGTGTTACTATGAAGCATCTGTTCCAAAAGCAGAGCTGCTGATATACAGATAGAGAAGTGAGCCTGTGCTGAAACAGCTGAATTTGACATAACAGAATAGCAAATTCCATTTTAAAGCTTGTGACAATGTTATTGGTAGTAAATTTAGTAAGCTCGATTATTTGTGTTTGAATTTACTTCTTTTCACAGCTATATTTTCACAACCTTCTCTCTGAGATCTGTGGAGACTCCTTTTAATACTTTTACTAAGTCTTTTACTGGTTTTAGGGTATCATCTCTGAAGTTTCTTTTTACTTCTAGATTTTACCTACTATGATTTTACTAGGAAAAAATACATTGTTTTTTTGAAAAGTATCTCCATCTGTGTCCTGGCCTGAGAATCTGCCCTCAGGCTTAGATTCACTGACCAATGCATTATTCACCTCTCCTTGAAATAGCCTATAAATCATCCTTCAATATGAGTCACATACAATCAAAGTAAGTGATGTAATGAAATTATCCATAGTTTTAAAAACTAAAGTAAAGCAATTCAAAGAATAAAGTTTCCATATCTGATCCAGAGTTTGACAGATCTGACTCAGTGCTGAATAACTGTGGTTGTCAGATACATCTTCTACTAATGCTTTTCTTCTTTAACAGGATGATTGCAGAAGCATTTTTAGTCTGCATAGCCAGTCCAATGTAAATCCAATTCCTGGTCTTGCTTCACCTGTTCTGCTTTGAAATTACGAGTCTTCAGATACTTGTCATAGTGGAATTCAGCCTCTCAAATACCTGTAGAACAAAACGAGTCTGGCCAAGGTGTGTTGGGAGCGTGAAAAGTCCTACAAATATAGACATTATTTTTTTAAGTGTTGCATGAATTAATATGTAGAAATTGACCACTCCCAAGTTGCTATTCCCAGGGCTAGGTTACCCAAAACACAGAAATACTCAATATACTGGATTTGTCCACTTGATTAGAATTTTTTTTTGGTCATCTATACAACCAAGATTTCCATCTCTTCCTACTGTAATACAGATCTCACACACACACACACACATGTGTCTGTCCTGCATCAGTCATACACATTGATTGTGTATGTACTCCAGAAA
Source organism: Ceryle rudis (assembly GCA_033439905.1). Classification (NCBI taxonomy): domain Eukaryota; kingdom Metazoa; phylum Chordata; class Aves; order Coraciiformes; family Cerylidae; genus Ceryle; species Ceryle rudis. Next base: position 104,908 of record JAAGNO010005045.1, read on the forward strand.
GCTCACGGATAACCTTACCAACAGAGCCAAGATAGCTCCCAGTTGTACGTTGTCTCCCAGTTATGCAACAGGGAGTTATTCATGCTCCTTTTCACCACCAACCGATATAATGTGCTTGTGTAGTGTTCTAAAAACTGCTATACTGCTAGAAAGCCTGTGGTTACCCTCCCATATGTGACCTTACATCCCTACCCATCCAAAGGCCAAGGATTTCCCACCCACAGGATTAGGCACACCAGTTCAAACCAAGAAGTTACCGAGCCCAGTAACTGGCCTTTAGTAAAGGCACACACAAGGCAGTTGCATACACATTTGCACAGCATGCTTCACAGAGCTTGAGGGTTTTTTTTTTTTGTGTTGAGAAACAGACCTTTGCACTCTCAGGCACTGTGGGTACCTGGCTGCTTCTACTTTAGCCCCTCCGGATTCTCTTCCTGAGGTTCTGGCTGCATTCTTATCCTTATTTTCTCATTTTCACTTACACCATTCCCATCCAAGGTGTCACTGGGTCATGGTACCTCTTTTGTCAAAACTCTTCTTTGCTTGCCCAAGGTATGTCTTTAATACCACCAGTAGGAGGAACCTTTGCTGGAGAATACCGGGGAAAGTCCTAGCAGCTGCAGGTCATATTTCTGTTCCTTCATCTGTCATTTCACCAGGCAGGCCATAGCAGGCAACGTCCACAGGCAATTTGGATTCCTCCAGGGAGCAGTGGGTACTGTCAGAAGGACTCTCCTCACTGTCACCCTCCAGTTCTCAGTCCAGACATCATTATTAATATTATTATTATTATTATGGTTGTTCTTGTTGTTGATGTCATTATTCTGATTAATTAGCCTCTTACACTCATCCCTTTTTTCATTAGTTATTGCTTAACTGACTTGTTTTTCAATTTGTCTTGCCTTTTTTCTTTACGGAGGAGAAAGTGTGGAAGAATGAGAGTAATGTTTTGTTGGTAACAAACATCAGGGACAGAACCAGTAGGAAGAGCAGCTGTTAGCCAATACCCGGAGAGCTGGGCAAGCATATCTGACACTGTCCTTAATATGCTTCCAGCTGCTAAGTAACAGCTCCAGGGACTCTTGACCCTAATGCAGTTTATCTATCTAGTCTACCCTGTACTGGACCTTCCAAGTGTTTATCCAGTCTCTCTTTTAATGTATTTCCACTTGTAATGTTCCACATAAAACAAATTTTTTAAACTTAGTTCTGTTGTTATTGTAACACTTTAAAAATGGAAATATGTCTATTTAAACTCACAGAATTAAAAGGGACATAGTTAAATTAGTCAGGAAAAAAGACTACAGATATGCAATTTGAGTTCATGGCAAATTTAGGTAATTGTAAAGGATATTCACCATTTTTCTTTAGTTTTTAGCAGAGAGATGACATAAAGTGTGTCTACTTATGAATATGTATCAAAAATAATACAAGCTTTTCTGCATAGGAAATTTGACTTAATTCTGTGTTAGGAGACAGCTTGCATCTGTAAATATATTAACATTTACTACTGTATGAAAATCCACTCTGTAGTAATTACACTTAACAAATAGAGTGCTTAAGATTCATTATATTCGGAGATCTACAAGAAAAAAAACTTTTTACTTTCTTCGTGGACTGTATTCTAATAGTAGTGAAAAATAATTCAGTAACTGAATCATACCATAAATTAAATTATTTAATGTGGATTAGATGTCATATGCATGTTTTCTAGTTTTCAGATCCAGACAAACATAAAGCATATTTCCTGACACTTTTTTTCACCCTGATTTTCTGGTAAAGTTGTTTTGTCTGCCATTGTAGTTCTGTTTTACAAAGGTATATTATGACCTAAATTCTGCAGAAAAGCACCATGGCTAGTTTTGTATGTTGCTTAACATTTCACCTTTGTAGGATATCTGAATGTATTAAGAATAATACATACAAATTTCCTCAATGTGTCAACAAGTCCATATTTTTAAGAGATCAAATATCAGCCATAAAATGGATAATCTGAGGACATAGGTTATTTTTATAGAATTCCAGTATTTATGTTTCTTTCTTACTTCACAAATTATTTCACTGTAAAAGCAGTACATATAATAACTTCTTCTTGTATTTCATGGTCTGCTTAACTCTTCAAAGCCTGTCATTTTTTTGCAAATGCTGAAGTCATGAGAGCAGTTCTTAATTTGAATTCTGCTACAGATTTTCCACTTGTTCCAGTGGTTACCTGGAGATAACTGAATGAGATCACTCACTCAACTGTGGCTGCTTATGTACAATATTTTTTTTTTCCTTCATTGCCCTCCATTTTATAGATACAACACTGCCCATTCTTATTGCTGGATTCTTGTTTGAACATGAGACCATATTTTTTCTGTTATCCTCTCAGAAGTTGTTACCTTGGCAACATCATGATCAATACAAGACCATCTCTGAGAAAAGTATTTTGCCTAGGGAAAGGCCAGATGCTCCAATAAATTATTGACTCCTCTCATTCTTTCCTCTACCTGACTTAATTCTTCTTCCTGCATAACTAATTATTCAAGTCCATGGAGTTACCATGAGTCCAGCAAGAAGGCTTGCCCCTGGATTGTGACTGGTTGTGATGAAGTTCCAGGGACTCTCTTTTGGCAAAATCTCATGCAACTACTGTAAGTATGTATCCTGATTGACCTAGTCTCCTGCTCTGGTACGAAGAAAGGCTGAGTAATTTCAGCAAAGTTAGAATAAAAAGTTTGATTGAAACATCTTTCAAGACTCTGAGCACCATTTCATTAGCAAGTACAGAGGAAATTTATTTCTTAAAAATTCATTCCCATGCTTAGGGAGAGCTCAATGTTTTTCGTCTATCACTGGGCTTTAAACTTGCTTCGCTCTGTAGCAACTTAATGTTTTCAATGTTTCATTGTGTTCTTATCTCAGGAGAATTCAGGGTCTTTTCTGCTTAACATAAACCATAAAGCTAGGGGGAAGTGGAGATGAGCGTGCTAAAAAGGATGGAGGTGAATGACAACAGATGAGACAATTTATTCTACTTCTGCAGGGCCATAAGAATGTCAGAAAGTGTCTGTGAATTTGTTTCCCTTTGTTATTTTATATTTAGGGAAGGTATCCCTTCTGTAATGAGTCAATCTCATGATCTGTCTCCATGAAGGATTTTTTGTACTTGCCATTATTGTATTTCTTAATGACAGCTTTTTCCAATTTTAAAGTCTGATTTCTTAATTATCTCTTCCTAGTCTCCTTTAACTGCAGAGGATCAGCCCAAGTTCTATTATTATTCTTTTAATGACAGTTTTCTGCTATGAACAATGGTTAGTCATGTCTAAAATACCATGTTAGGTGCTTATGCAGCACAAATACTGTCTTGTTTCTTAATCCTTGCAATAGTCCAGCTAACAGCACTTCTTTTAAAAAGCATAGGGTCATGGCTGACTCCAGTGAAAGTTATTGGATAGTTTTCCCAGTCACACTTCATGAGGGATGCATGAGACCTTTCCTTGTCCCTTCAAGCTTTAGCTTAAACTCTCTAATGTACATTTTTTCTTCTCCAGTTAGAGTTTTGGCTAAACACAGTTATACTTAGGATTTCAAGACCAACTGAAGCTCAGACAACCCACTCATTCCAGAAAGCACCACTTTGCGGTCCAGCAGTTTATAAGGATTTTTTCTGACTATTGAATAAGCTTTCTTTAAAGGACGTCAAAGGATTGAACAGTTGCTCTCCTTGTTTATGAAGTCATTTATAGTCTTCTCTAGGGGCAATGTGCCATTGCCTCCTCTTGGTTATCACAGGATTTTTGAGGCCATGTTACTCTACCTACTAGAAGTGGCAGAAGGAGGACAGAAGAATTTCCCATTGTTGGATCTAGGTGAAGAATTTCACCTTCAGAGCAGTGCTCTTCAGGATAAAAGTCTCTGAACTTTGCCATAACACTACCCAGGAGGTGATGCTGATGAGTAATGTAGCTCCTCTGTATTATACAGTGAAATGTGGTGAACACATCCTCCACACTCATCTCACTACAGTACACAATGTCCTTGAACTTGCACTAACCTCAGAGTTATTTGATTTTCAAGTATAAATGTTATTTAAGCTGAGCATCTGAGGGCATCTGAGAATATGATGCTTCTGTTAACATCTTTGCTCTTCTGCTTTCTGACATATGACAGACTCAAAGCAGGCAGCAGTGTGTTACCTGAACACTTTTGCTATTGTTAAGGTAGCTCTTCCCTTAGAAAATTTATTACCTTTCAAAGAGAACATCCATAACATCTTACAAATCAAGAGTTCACAATGAGGTCATAATACCTTTTTGGTTGCATGGTTCAAAGCTTTTTTACACAGGTCTAAACATGGTGTAGTGTACATGATGTAGGTGGATGAGTATTCCCAGCATTTTCTTCTTTATTGTTCCCTCCTTTGCCATGAAACTTTCTTCTTCAGAAAGCTGTTATCTGGAGCACAGTCTGGTAGACAGCCTTCCCCATAAATATAAATTCAAGAGTCAACACTCATCCTGACATTTTAGAGTAGATTGCAAGGTAGTTTCCACAGAGTCCTCATGGCTTTCATATGTTCCTATATCAAGAAACAATTACTGGGATCTATAAACATTGTCTTATACCTTTCCATTATCAGAAAATGCATCATGAGAATAAAAATAAAACAATAAATAAGTTACCAACTCAATTCCAATTAATGCACAAAGTTGTTTTTTTTTACTAACCCAGTAGTCATCCGTGGCAAGTCCCTAAACCATAACCCTTCTGCAACAAAGTCTGGATATAATAGGCTGGCGGTTTCACATCTTATTCAGTATCACCTTACACACATTTGGAATCAAGTAGTGTCAACTGAACTCTGATTAACAATGCACATCTCAAATTGCCCTGTCTCAGCTGACTTCCCTCCAGTTGCTGCTCTTCCAAACCCCTTTCAGCTTTGCTGTTCCTGTTATTTAGGTTTCCTTGTAAGAAACTCAGAGTAATAAAAATGAAATGAGTTCTCAGGAAGGAGGTTGGGAATTTTTGTTATGAATGATATTGACGAAGGCTGAGGGATTGGCCAAGCAAGAACAAGAGGGACAGTGGAGCCTCAAACAGTGCAGATTCGCTCAGGAGCAATGGTGAGGATACTTTTCTGTGGAGAAGAGAAAAGGTTCTTCAGAAGTTGATTTTCTAGAACAGGGACCAAACTGATGAATAAAGTGCTGTTATCCTTCCCACTGTCATTTCTATACGAGATATTGTCTTTCCCTTTTGGATATGCAGTCTTAAGAAAGCACACACAAATTAAAGCCTGCTTTTTGCAAAGTTCTGCAGGAGAAGCTCAGTGTAGCTCCTCATTTAAAGTCATGGCTGGTGCGGTTGCTGGATGAGGGGCTGAGAAGTCTGTAGAGAGGATTGCCTGGAGACATGCTCTCTAAAGATGTGACTGCAATCACTGGGAAGAGAGCGAGAGGAAAGCTGCAAATAGGACCAGCTCCTACTGGATGAGAAACTGAAAGAGATTAAAACCTATCCAGGTCCTGTTCTGTTTATCTCAAAACATGTCCAGCTATGTACATTAGTCACTGGGTAAGCCTAAAGTCTTTATAGACTGTTCAACTGGTTTAAATGCTTTTCACTTACTACTTCAGTTTTCAGCTCTACCACTGATGCTTCATCCAAAACCTGCTTGCTCTTCTGCAAGTAATAACTCTATTTGAGACTTCACCTCATTTAGCAGTGTGCAATTAATTAGGTTATTAATTAGTTTGATGGTGTGATAGCTTCTGCAGTACAAAGCGTGCATTTTTTACACATTGGGATTTTTAGAAGATTGAGCATAAAGACTTGGTGAGTTTCCAAATTGCTGGTGGACACTTAGAAAAGCCTGGAAAGTATGTTTTTATTAAACGCTTTTATGAAGTGTGTAGATAGCTACCTTTTCTTTCTGGTTTGTTTTGTTTTGTTCAATCTTCCAGTGTGTTGTGAAATGCCACTTTCACTTTTACTGATTTCATTTTTTTTCAGTAAGTTGTCAACTTCTTCTTTGTATGAGCTAATTTTCCTCTGTTGTTCACTCACTGTTCTGCTGATGTTTTTGAGGCCCAGCATACAGACAGTGATTACAAATCCTAACACTAACCCCATCAGTTGCCTGCAAATTTTTGACCTCAGGCTGAAATTGCTTCTCTGTCTAGTTGTTGGCTTTTTCCATTTCTTTAAGAGGGTTTTGTCTAGTGACAATCAGAAGTTTCCTATATCTCTGCTTCTCTTTCTGTATGTCTGTGACATACAGACTATGACTTTTTTTTTTCTGGTTACCTAAAGCAAAGCTGTCTTATTTACCAGTACTTCAGAATATCTTTTGTTCATATGTGGCAGAAAACAACCTCCATCATCAAGAGACTGTGAAATCATCCCTATAGTTTTGATTTGACCTCACTTCTTTCCAGGCATTTCTGGATGCAAGCTTCTGCTTAATGTTGGTATGATTACAGTCATGGGTAATCCCAGGGCTGCATTTTGTGCCACTGGAGTCATTCTTGAGTATGCAAGTTATCTGCACATGGTTGGCAAACCTGGCAGATATGACATACCAGATAGATAGTACCATAGGTGTAAAGAAAGTAGCATAGCTATGTTCCTCTTATAAGTACCTAGAAAGGTTCAAGGAAAAGGAGATAAACCATGGAATTTTTACAGTATTTAAAACTTTACATAACCTCTCTCTATGAAAACCGCTTGAATAATAACACAAACATGCAGACAAGAGGGAATTGGAGATGTAAAAATAATTCTAATTACAACATGGAACGTTTGATCTATTTGTAAGTTTGACTTTCATCAATTGCATCATCACTGATAATAACATTTTTTAACCAAAAAAAACTTTTTCAGAGAAGTTATTATTTCACATGACTGTAATTTTTTTTTAATACCAATATGAAAAGGACAAATGGTGCTTTTCATTTTAGGATCTGTCCAGGTGCCCAATTTTTCATTGGGCAGCTTTGTGCTGTACCAGCAGACATGCATGCAGCTGAAGGGGGAAAACCCTGCTTGATATAAAATTGCTGTTCTGACTCCAGTGGAGCTTATCCTCTCCTGATTGTAGTAGAAATGTTGAAGTATGCATCAGGAGGAAGAAAAGCTGGAGCCTGCAGATTTCTTAGGAACCCAAAATGGCACACGAGATCCTATGAAGGCCAGTAAACATTCAGAGGTATTTGTTTGCAGGTCAAAGCTCCCCTGCTGCAGACAGCAAGGATGTTGAAGAGTCTTGCATCTATTTTTGCTGCTCATCATACCCCTTCTTCCCCCTTGCTCAGCCACATACTTTGATCTCAGTCCAGCCAAACACAAAACTAGAGCTATGCAGAGGATTATTTATCATGACAAGATGCACAACTTCACACTATCTTTTGCTTTGACAGTAGTTATATGCCAGTAATTTTGCTAGAGAGAAAATGAGTTTTTTAGCTTTCCTTTTCTCCAAAGGGACCAAAGAAGCAAATAATCATATTATTTGCAAAGAGAACATTTTATAATCAAATTCTGCTTTGAAATAGAAGACTCTGGGCAGCAGACATCCTAGATGCTTGCTACATGCATAACAGGACTTTGCACTCAGATTCTGTTCTTGTACATGGTGTTACACCTTGCAGATGGAGTCCTCTGTCTGGATCTACAAAAGTCCATGCTTCCTATATCCCTAGGAAAATGATGCAGAAGTCAGCACAAACTCAAAGAAAAACTCTCCCGTAGTCAAGTCAAAGGGTAAGGTTATTGCTAGACAAAAAATACTATGCCAAAATCAGAGTAGTTCCATGAGGTGGTCTGAGGGATTCTGCAGAGACTGAACGCTGGAATGTGGTCTGCCGCCAGATAGTTTTTACTTTTCCCTTTCAAGGATCTTCATTGTAAGTCTAAATACTATATGTAAGAGAAAGGTTTGAGACAAAACAGCTTAATAACTCTGAGTCATCCACCATGGGTTTGACAAAGCCCACCACCCTAGCTAGTTATGGAGCTAGTGGATATTTCCTTTTGACTTCCAGAACTTTACTGCTAATTCCCGGAGACTGAAAATCAGACATCGCATCTAATACTCTTACTGAAACTAATGGAGAAAAGTACTCTTCACTAGGGGAAATGGAAGTAATGTAAGCTTTTTGAGCATCTTGTTTCTGAATTAAGGTTTTGAAACAGGTGGTTTTGAAAGTCAAAAAGTTAGCTGTTTTTGCAATAAAACAACTAAATCTTCAGGGTGATGCTGGTTTACTCATGTTTTATCTTAAGAAGACTTCTATCAAATGCACTCTTTCTTTTAAAGTATATTTTGAGAAATCATGTTTCTCTAAAGGTTTGTGCTAAAAATATTCACACACCCATCTATAAATCTCTTTCCTCCTTATTGACTTTAACTTTCAATAAATTAGGGAGTGAGAACAAAAACACCTTATTGCTGTAGGACATTCATTCTTCAGAAATAGTAAATAATTCTAAAAGTTATATAAGGCTGACAGACATCATCTCCTAAATCTTGCTTGGGCAATTTCAGATGTCACATCCTCCAGTTATGTCTACTGCCCTTTGCTAGAAGTTAATGATCTGGTGTCAATTGTGACAAAATGGGCTGTCCATGACCATGTTTATATTAGTGCACCAGGCTGTGAAGCAGCATATCTGAGGAACAGACACATTCCTTTGTCAAATTGTAAACTGTTGGACAAACTGATAGCAATTTTAATCTGCTAAAAAATAGAGTAAAATTAAGAAAAAATCCTTGAATTTTAAGGTATGTCATAGCTGCTAATATTTCACTTGAATCTACTCAAATCATGGTTATCCCTATATCACTGTCCACCGCTGCTTTTGAAGAGTTAACAACCTTTTCAACAGAAACAAGTGAATGGACAAAAACTCCTGAATAAATGCATTCCCCATAATTACACAGTAAAACAAAGATTTGTATTAGATTGCCTGGTAAATGTATCTTATCAATCTGTGATTAAAATGACCAAATCTTGAATACAAGACACTTAAGTGGATTTTATTGAGCATTATGTTTTACCATCTGATAGGCCAGCTGGTACGATTAAACTCATTTTCCTTTTTGTAAATATTATGTTACCATTTGTATTTTTATAGTTTTGTTGTATCATATTATACAAATATAGGGTTCAATATAAATGTATTTATATAAAATGTATACATTTGTATAAAATTATGATTAAGGGACTGGAACATCTCTCTTATAAGGAAAGGCTGAGAGCCCTGGGGCTGTTTAGCCTGGAAAAGAGAAGGTTGAGAGGGAATCTTATGAATGTTTACAAATATCTGAAGGGTGGCTGTCAAGTAGAAGGGGCCAGTCTCTTTTCAGTGGTTCCCTGTGATAGGACAAGAGATAATGGTAGCAGGGAGAAACACAAGAAGTTCCACCTCAACATGAGGAAAAAGTTCTTCCCTGTGAGAGTGCCAGAGCCTGGAACAGGATGCCCAGAGAGGTTGTGGAGTCTCCTTCTCTGGACACTTTGAAGACCCTCCTGGATCTATTCCTGTGTGGCCTGCTCTAGGTGTTCTTGTGCTGGCAGGGAGGTTGGACTCGATGATCTCCAGAGGTCCCTTCCAACCCCTACCATTCTATGATTCTATATTTTTAAAAATTATATAAATTATATACTTCTAAATATTTCTATAAATATACTCATATATTTACAGTAACAGATAAGCATTATCAAAAGAAGACTCTGTAAGCAACTAAATGGAGTACAATTGGAGTTGTTGAAGTTAAATTTAAACCAGCTTCTGTCATGTCTCAGCATTATATCCTATGTCTTGAATATTATTTTTCAACTTCACTTTACTCTTAAGCGTGTGATTGCCTGGATATGTTACAGAGGCAGCACTTCAAAAATATAGTTGCTTATTCCATACTTGGAATCACCCACAGAGTTCAGCTATGTTTCATGCTGCAGAGAAGAAAATAACCAAATAAACGCGCTGAACATACCAACTCATTACAAAGTTCTATAAGGTAGTCAGTTTTTTGAGGTAAACTTTAAAAAATGTATTTTGTTTTGGGAAACCTCCAGGAACTAATTTTCTCTCGCTCCTCCGTTTCCCTGTGTCTATTCCTTTTTCTCCTTCTCTGTGTCTTTTCTGTCCTATGTCCACGTACTCTGAATGCCTCCAAGAACTGCAAAAACAATGTCGTGGTTTCATAAATACGTTATAAACCTAATCCAAATGACATCTCTGTGTGCACAGTACACCCACAGTGCACTAGCATCATCGACAGTCAGCAGATCATTTCTTCCATCCATCTGTGAGTTCATATGATTTGCTAATAGACCTAGCTTCTAGAAACTTTAACCCCTTTGTGGCAGATTGCCATCTTTCCTAAGCAGAGTAACGCTGTCAATTCACATGCATGGGTTGTCTTCCTGTAATATATGTATGCACATCCATACAGGTTATTGGTGTTGATGGCTGCACAGTAACGCGATGCAAATTAAGTGTAACTAACCAGTATTCTCAATCGTTATGTTCAGCTACAAATATATCTAGTAAAATCATGTATGTCAAGCTCCATTCGCCATGCTAGACATGTTTGTTATTAGTCAGCCTTCTGCCATAAATCAAAAAAAACCTCCTCTCATTATGAGCTTCGGTTTACACTTCACTAAGGCACATTTGCTTATCTGTCTAGGAAAAGTTGGACTGAGACACTAGAGCTGTCCAGACTGGATTTTATACAGCTAAATATCTGACTCATCCCCCCAGATGTTATGATGTTACTTCGTTAATGTTTTGCTTTGGACAGCATTGTATTCCAGGTTTAAAGAGGTTACTTCATTTTCAGTTGCAAGGAAGGAGGGAAGGAAAAGGAAAGAAACAGAAGGAAAAGGAAGGAAAAAGGAGGAAAAAGAAGGAAGGAAAAGGAGGGAAAAGGAAGGACCTTTGTTGTCTCTTTTGTTGGACCAAACAGTTTCTTTTTAAAGGTTTTCTTTATAGTGGTAGAAGTTACCTGATTCCTCTTCCATTTTAAAATTTAATCATGCTCATATTTTGGTGGTGAAAATATAAATGAAGCCTCATTACAACCCAGTGCATGTAGGGTCAGTAAATTCTTTCTACTGGAAAACTAGTGAGATGAAAATGAGACTGTTAATAGACTATCCATTGCATTGATGAAAATGTTGATTGAATTTCACCCTCACACGTAACCTATTTGCAATTTCTCTGTAACAATGTATATTAATGGGGTCTTGCTATTTCCTTATTAGTGTGAAAATGATAGCAGGAAATGTTTTCTATTCAAAACCTTTTCACTACTGGGTTTCACAAGAGTAAACTTTAGTTCTTGTATAAAAATCAATTATGTATATGGTCTGAATATAACTCAGAATATATGATTAAAAAAAAAAGGATAGTTATTTACATTGTTCCATGTTATACTTAATATAGTATGCAGATTTTTCCAGACCTAAGTCTGAAATATTTTTTTTTTTACAAAGCAGGAATTTCTGGTACTTAAAGGTAGAGCTGAGGAGGAATTTCAGTAATGTTATTTGACTTCAAATCGAAGACTGAATTCAGTATGATTTTCCACTTTGTTCCTCTTTCTAGATGACAGCTGTACAGCTCATTTCACAATATGCCTTTTACAAAGACCATATATAGAAAGAACCAATCTATGATGCATTCCTTCTTCAAAAATCTGTACAAAATGACGTCTACTGGTCTTTTCCTCTAACTAAAAAAGAAAAAAAAAATTGTCATGGAAAAAACAGTTTGTCCAAGGCCACAGAATACATACATGGCAGTCATGATGCTTTTTTGAGCCAAAGCTACAATCAGATGGCTTCTGACTGAGGCTAGGTAGCATCTCATTAGTCAGGTCTTATTTTTGCAAAATTATAAATTTACGCAAGTTTGAATCCAAATCTCATTTTTGGCCCATGCTATATCTCAAGGGTTTGAAAATATGCTGCTCATTTTTGCCATCTCAAAACCCACCTTTTCATTTTAATTTGCTACAGCATAGAAAAGTATCCTGTTATTTGAAGTGAAAGCTAAGTTCTTCCAAAAAGTCTTCTTTATTAATTATCTACTCCTATTTTGATAAGGCCTTCAGTATTTTCTTCTTTCATCAGTGCTTCAGAAAGTAAATGGTGAGGACGGTAGCTTGATAGACAACACTATCCAGATTAATATGGAAGCTGTATTAGTTCCTAAGTTCTGTGAAGCTCATACTGACTTGTCAGCAACAAGAAAATGAATAAGGATTTTTTTTTTTTTTAGTCTCACCAGAAGGACTAAGTCAAGTGTTCTTTGCTATCTAGATCCAGGTGTTTCCTCTGTGGAATTCACGTGCTTATAGTCACTGCAGCATTGCATCTTTGGGAAGACAGGAATTCATTCTAGAAACCTACATCCTGGTCCATAAGAATTCATTAATGTACTCAGGGTAATCTCTATGGTCAACAGATATGCTACTCAAGAGAACTGCAGTGTAGATTCTATGGTTGATGTCTCCACGTTACACTGAGCATATTCACATATATGAGCAGGTCAGACTACTTTTTGGACCTTTTCTCCAGTGCATAGCTCAAACTCTCTCCCTTCAATGCTCTGGACAGGGGCTTGAAAAGGACAGCTGCTTGTTTTCTCATTTTCTTGCCCTGCCAATCAGTCCTGTGGACAGTTGGCCCAGAATAGATCTTTATTGTAGAGTAGACATCCAAACTTTGCTGGTAAGTCCTGTCATTTTCATTCCACAGTTTACAACAGGAAAGAAATAACTTAGGTGGCACTGAATTTCTCAGCCTAGCACAGGAGAGTGCACATAAAGTTAAAATAGGGGCAGACAGCAAATCTTCTGAAAGATCAATGTTCATATCTCTAGCACAAACTCTGCTATTGCTGTGTCTGGCATTACAAGCAGCACTGGATTTTTCCAGAAACAGTTTATACAAAGGAATTAAATCTGGCTTTCTGTACTGCCATAGTAGGGCAGTTAGGGAGTGATCTTCTATTGACTTCTTGTTCAAAGGGGCTGTATTTGTTTATAAATCATCAGCATCTTGTCATGCAGAGCATGCAAAAGGAAGATAAGATCTGAGACTCCAGGCATTAAAGAAATGTTATGAAGATTGATTGGAAGCAATGATTAACTACATAGTGCATCATAAGGCAGCATTTACTCATTCTACAAAGGGGAAAATATGGTTATAGCTTACAAAGCAAAATTGTTTCTTCATTTGTAAAGTTTTACAATTCACAATCTCAAGTCTTTTAAAACACACTACTTTGTTTGCTTATGGTAAGATCAATTGCATATACTTTCCATATCCTGAACAAGCAATAGCTAAATTTTTTCTGTTGGGAGATTTTGTTATGGTAGATGTTTAGCATTATATACAAACTCTAGCAGGAATTATTGCATGTCTGCTATGATTCTGAGTCTGCAGATTGGCCAGCAGCCCATGACTTTTGGAACTGCTGTGGGCTCCTTGCCTAGGGCAGACAAAACCTCTGTCATGGATCTGAGCATTTTGCACCTGACTATGGAACAATCTGCAGTAATGGCAAAGCCAACAAAATGCCTTACAGAATTTGCACCAATGCTGCTAACAACCTACATGAATAACTGGCCAATCTACCTGGCATGATGAGCTTATCTGAGTGGACAGCTTGTGTTTTACTTTTTGAGTTGAAAATAAATTTACTGTATCAAAAATAATTAATTTGGTAAAAATATAGAGTTTCTTTCATCTTCAGAATCAGACTTATAGGACAGTTAATCTAGTCTGGCACCAGATAGTATTCAGCCTTTCTCAGAATGCGGAATCCAAAGCAGAAACAGAACCAGTATGGAGAGAATAAAGTGTACATCTAGTGTCTGGAGTAATACACAGGAGGAGCTCACGAATTCTTAAAGTAGAGCCATACCATAAAGATGGTAATCAAATATATTTGCATTCAGATGAATGGCAACTTCTGTTTAAGAATAGTAAATCTACAGAAGATTTAAACTTTTCTTGAGTGAACTGTGCATCACCAGGTGCCTTAGATAACTGGAGAGACTTTGCACAATCAGGGATTAGAAAAGTAATCACTAATACAACAGAAAACTGATCACCAACAAGATGAACAAAATCACAGTACAATTGGCTGACTGAAATTGCAGAAAGCTTTCTTGCCCCGGAACAGCTGTTGCCAAACACCTAGTTTTAGATACAGGAGTGTGTTGAACAAACTGGAAACATTTGAATTGTTTTTGAACATGTGACAGGACGAGATAATATGCAGAAGCAGGTGTTATGTATGAAGTACAGTTGTATGCTAACATTCAAAAAACAGATCATGAAGCATTAGCTGATGTGTGCATTCTTGGGAAAGATTTTAAATAGCAGGAATGTGGATGGAAATACAGATCAGTCTGTAGCCTGTGTGAAGGAAAGGAGAATATATTAAGATATAATGTAGGCTGGTATTTATTTGTATTTACTTTTCCTGAAACTGCACATAATTAAAATGAAGCCAGACGAGACAGAAAAATTCAGTGTCCTCTGTAAAAGCAGAATTTGTTCCATTAGGTCTATTTACCTTGTTCTTTTTTTTTTTTTTTTTTTTTAATTTCCTCTGCTCTGAGAAGGCATTGCTTCACCCAGCATCTTCCAGTTGGAAACTCAGTCTAAATATGCCCTGTAATTTTCCCATTACTTTCTTTTACATCACTGGTACAATCCTCTGCAATTCTTTCTTTTTTTTTTTTTTTTTTAGGGTTTCAACCTTCACAATGTCTTTGAACAATTATAGTGCTATAGGCATCATGATAGTTACTTAGCCAAACAAGGTTCAAGGTACTTAGTTATCCATCCTGCCATCATGTTAATAGCTTTTGTTCCTTTCCTCAGACTTCATACAACTTTGGTATTTGAAGTACTAAGAATAATACTATTCCAGCTCAAATTCTCAACAAACCTGCAAAGACAGGCAATATGTTTCCTTCTACATGATGTGCTTCTGCATAAACAGACCTAGTCTTCTTGCCATAATAGTACATTTATAAAGTCTCTAAGTGACCGCTACAATCACCGTCATGATCTTTTTCTGCAGAGTTTTCTATCTTTCTTCTTTTCATTATCACCTTCATGATCTTTTTCTGCAGTTTTCTATATTTCTTCTTTTCGTTCTCTCACTTCCTATTCCCATGCCATCTCACAATAGTTCTTCCAAGATTTTAATTCCTCATATTCTAATATCCAAGCCTCTTTCATGTTGTTCTATCCTCCCTTTCAAGCACAGTTCATAATAAGCTGATATCTGCTCCAGATTTCATTCTTTTTTCTTTCGTCTTTCCCTGTTGTCACTGGAAGTTCAAAACATACTGCATTTAAGATATCTGCTTTTAGGCCCTTTCATCCCAAAAATATATTTGCATTTATCATTACTTTTGCACTTTTTTGTATTCAAAAGCTTAATTATGCAATATTTCTTCCCAGGTAGACTGTCTGCGACCACTCTGCACCAACTCTGAATGTTCCTCTGTGAACATACACTGTGGTTAATCACCACATTTGATCAAGGGCTGATTTTGGGGTTGCTCTAAAAAGAAAACGTAAATATGTTTTCTATCCAATGCTTCATTACCACTATGAATTCTCTGTTTTCACACCCAGTTGTTCTGCCACACACCGCAGCCATTTCTGGCTGAAGTTTCTTTACAAACACACTCTCTTGATACTCAGAGAAGAAAAACATTCTGTGTTAAAGCTCCGTGGTCTGCCTATTAATTCTGGAATATCCAGTTGATCAGTTTGTCCCCTATGCTAAAGAAAGATAATAGTCTTGTCACTGTCTCATCCACACATCTATTTATAATATAAACTTAATAAATTGGACTTTCTCTTACCGTCTTGCTCAATGTTCAGCACAAAGAAGCCATCCAGGCCTACTGCAAAACCAAAATACAATGTTGGCATAATCCCCATTGACAAAATGTCCTTTCTTTTTAAACAGAAGAATGTTTTTATAACATATTCATGCAAGTAAAATTGTGAAAAATCTGTAATCCCTTATCTACCTCTTTAAATAGAGTGTAGACTCCTTGCATTTAACCGCTGAATTTCGGATTTACTCCTTTCTTCTTGTTCTGATGTATGGCAGCTGATAACTGAGATGATAAAACTAACATTCTGCATCGGAGTCCAAAGTATCCAAAAGAACTTTGAATACTGTTTCTTAAAAGATGCTTTAATTCTTGATTACACTGGCCTCTGCACACCTTTAATTTCTGTGATCACCCCACTTGCCAACGTGATGCCCCTGTTCATCTAGCAATCTTCAACCCTTACAGGTCATGTTGATTATCTACTGAACCTTTTCCATGCTATCTAATTTCTACTTTTTAGTGCACACTGCATTTTACTCAGTTAAAAACAGCATGGGTTGTCAGGCATCGGAAGAGCCTGCCCAGGGAGGTGGTGGAGTCACCATCTTTGGAGGTGTTTAAGAGCCGGGTAGATGTTGTGCTTAGGGACATGGTTTAGTGGTTTTGATAGGGCTAGGACTAAGGTTGGACTTGATGATCTTGAAGGTCTCTTCCAGATGAAACGATTCTGTGATTCTTTCATAATCTTTCTTATCTCAAGCTCCTTGAACTATTCCAGATATACACCTGGACAAACTAACAAAAGCTGTGATCCTGCTTTTGCCCCATGGCTCAATTCTGCTACAGTAAATTTCCTTTGGAGTACTGCCTTCCTCTCTGGCTGTTACAACCAAATTCAGGTGCAGATACCAGCTGCCAGCCTTGCCGCATCTTTCTAGCACTACCTACCACTTACCAGGCAGTGAGATATTTGGATCTGTTATTTCCTTTGGCAGTCCAAGTTAGAGGCAATTTTAGAATTATTTTTTAATCTCAAGTCTGTCTTAGTGTTTCCAAGTGTCTCTTGTGACTTGTCCCTGAAGTTGGTAAAGCAAAGATAGAGAAAGGGTTTTCAAGAGATGTTCTAACAGTGGAAACATACCTTACTTACTATTTGAAATATGTAAAACATGGTCTTAGATGCAAAGGAAAGACACTTTAATAAGCTTATAATGATGACATGCCCTCAAAATTGACTTTGTTAACACTATTTGTACCTTTCTAATAAGCAGGTTTTTATATATGTTAAATACCACTCTTTTATACCATTTCTTCCAACTTCAGTTCTCCAAAAGAAAAAGGTAGTGAGCAGAACTATTGTCTGTATAATGTCATGTCACTCCTTCATTAATGTTATTTTACTTTGCCTCAAAAAATTATCTTTATATATGAAACTGAAACAGAGGTAGGGAATCACTGAAGAGAAAGGTAGAAGTAATGTAATGCATAAGATAAATTTATTCAGTTAAATCAAATGAAAGAATTATAAAGGATGAGAGAGAATTGAAAAGTATATGATTATTTTAGAAAGAAGAGGGAAAGATGAAGAAGAAAAGAAACCAAGAACTTAGTGTGTACGTAAGCATAGAAGTTATGAAGATAGAAAAAAATTGATAAATGTTACATGAGAGGTTACATTTGCTATAAAATCTCATGGCTGCATCAAGCTGTTTCCAGGAAGACGATTTTAAAATCATATTTGTGCTCTTTTCCTTGTTCAGCTTCAATCTAAGATTAAAGTATGTCTATGTTTTTTAAAATCCCATTTCTCTAGAAAAGAGGGGAAAAAAATGTGCAGGATGTAAACAGCTCCAACTATAACAGAAAGTAAATTGAAGCTTTAAACTTCATAATTACATAATTCGTACCACCTTCTTTTATGTTTTCATACCCTAACTTATGTAAGATTTTTTGATCAGGGTTGTTTTTGTGTAGTTACACTGAAGGATGGACATCTGCTTTTTGTTGTAATAAATGAATGTCAGAAGTGGCAAGATTATTCTTTCTTACTGTTTCTTCCTATAGGTCAGAACACATTGACACAAACTGAAAGCATATGAATCTGGAAAATGAGGCAGTCACTGTTAAGACAGCATTTCTTTACAAAGATTTATTCTTTGCACTTGTCAAATGGGGAGGTGTTTCCACATATATTTATTTTTTTCTGCTTTTTAACTTACACTAATAATTCTATCTGATTTTCCTTTCAGCATTAGCATCTGTTATGACATGTAATTTTGCACCCCAGAAGCATCCATCATACTAAATTCCCTATAAAAATATTCTGATATTGTTGCCTTGGTGTTCATCAGCAGCCAGTCTGCAAAGAGGCTTTAAAATTTTTGTTGAAGTCTTGAGTTTGTTTTGAGTTTCTTTAAAATAGGAAAGTAAGCAAATCTGGACAGGAGTCATATATAGCAAAGGGGTCTGAATTGATCAGCTTGCAGTTTCTGCTAGGAAGAGATAGACTACCACTATTTTGAGAATAATATAAGACTAAAATACTCCTTTAAATGGCCTTTGAGATGCCATGATGCTTGTAAATAATCCAATACAAATTATTTTAGGGAGAAGAAATCCCCTCTATTCAACAAAAAGTTTAATAATGCTGTTTCTTCTCACTCGGAAAGACCTGTGAGAAAGGAGTTCATTTATCTTTTGGACTCCTGTCCTCCCTGAAGAAGTTGGATACAACTCCAGGGCAGGATTTGGAACATGTTGGAGGATTTAGGGTTACAGAGACAACAGCACATCTGGTCACCCTTCAGACTCACTCACTGTACCACAGCAAGACTTCTCTTTTTTTTTATACAAGATATGAAGCTAAGGTAGTCTCTGAACATTATTTTGAAAAATAAATGGAGAAAAAGTAGGAACCTCAATAACATAGTCTAGTTTCTGGGGTTATTCTTGGAACAGACAAGAACATGCTGCTCCCTGTTCACAGCTTGAGGAAACACACAATTTAGACCTTAATATGTAACAAGGAAACTGTAGTTTTTACTAGGAATCTAAGCACTGCACACTGACTATGTTTTCTCCTTATAAATAACAGATCATGAACTGGAAATACTAACTCTCTCAGATTATATGGTTATCTCCTTTGTGAATTCTTGATCAAATTTCTCATCCTCAGAATGATTTTTACTGTTGTTTACAATACATTACCTTTAAAATTCAATGCTTGCTTCTCAGTTTTTACTTTCCCCTCCAGCTTCCCAGTTTAACCTCTGGTAATCCTTTTGAAATTCCAGAAACTACGTTTCTTTTTAACTAAACAAAACAGAAGCCCTCCAAAGTGAGTATTTATCATAGAATCATAGAATGTTTTGGGTTAGAAAGGACTTTAAAGATCATCTATTCCAACCTCCCTGCCACAGGCAGGGACATCTTTCACTAGATCAGGTTGCTCAAAGTCTCATCCAACCAGACCTTGAACACCTCCAGGGACAGGGCATCCACAACTTCTCTAAGCAACCAACCTCATCATAAAAAAAATTATTCCTTATGTCTAGTCTAAATCTACCCTCTTTCATTTTAAAACTGCTGTCCCTTCGCCTATCGCTACAGGCCTTGACAAAAAGTCTCTCTCCATCTTTGTTGTAAGTTCCCTTTATATTTTGAAATAAATTCTCCCCAGAGCCTTTTCTTTTATACATTCATAATTAAAACCAGGTTTATAAACTCTCCAAGATTCACAGTGACTCTCTTTTTATAATAAAATTTGCTATGCATAGGCATGTAGATTGATACACTGTTCTGCTGTTAAACAGAATCTTCTATTTCAAAATCTTTTCTTAGCATAAAAACACTGGGAGACATAAGCTAGGTCTTAAGTTATCCATGAAAAAACACATAATTAACAGAATTAAGAAAATAGGATGAATCAAAACAGTGCTAGTGTACCGAGTTATTTTTGTGCTGTGCTTTTCCAAGTACTAGTGTAAACACCCATCAGCTGGGGTGAGAAATGTAGCATGTTGCTGTGGTACAGGATCAACCTGAATGATGAATAAAAACCAAATAAATGGGCTACAAACTCCAAATGCAAATGGACTCTTCACTAATATAAATTCTGAAAGAGGGACTTTGTAATTTTTTAATATCCCTTAGCAAAAGGAATCAAAATTTGTAACTCCTCCCTAGAACTTGCCTTGTACATAGCCAGAAGAGATTCTTGGTAGAAATAGCTCCTTATATAATCCTTAGTTCTTCAAAATACTGAGACGCAGGCTATATTTTAATGACTAGACTTACTGATAAATGCAATAGCATCAGAGCAGGTAAATAACTATTGATACTGTCAGCCTCATCTTCTGAAATGTGGAAAAGCTATAGAAAGACTTTGCATCTTGCTACCAACTTCCAGACAAGGGACATGTAAAAAGGCAGCATACCAACAGATGTTCTGCTGTTAGAAAGATCCTTATTTTGAAGTTAAACAAATCAAATACACAGATGATACTATCTGGATCTAGTGCAGTATTGATTCAAGTTAGATTTTGCTGTTGCTTTAGTAGACAAGGCTGTAAAATTGCTGAAGGAAATTCTTACACATCAGACAGGTTTCAAAGACTGGATGATACTCAGCTGCCTCAGGTAACTACTTCTAACAGCTGCACAGCACACTTGAGGCCTATCTTGTGTATCCCAGACAAAAAAAAAAAAACAAAAAAACCCAAACCAAAACAAAAAATTATACCACATCACTTTCTGGTACTTAAAGATGATGCTATAGAGTTCTTGCTCTCACCAGGTCACATATGAGTAATCCCACTGATGCCATTGAAAAAGAAACCAACAAACTGCGTGTGTTTTCAGTTACGTTAAGTTCTGCCTAAAAGACAGTACTGAGATATTACTCTTTTAGAAACAGCTGGAAATTAGATGACTGCCATTCCACCTTTCTCTTTTCTGTTACATAATTTCCAGCCTACCAAATGATTCTTGGGAAGCATCAGATTTGTGACAGGTATTTAATTAAATAACTAGGTGTCATTTTGGTTACCTAGAGAAATTCCTTTGTCTATGATTTAGATAGGATAAATCCATTCAACCTTTAAACCTCATTTACCTTGCACTCATCATCTATCCTCTAATTTACTTAATATATAAATAAAGCAAATCTGGAATTCTTGAGAGTTAGGGCTGGGCTGGAAAATGACAGATGGTCTCTATTAACCCATCTCCCTGCCCCAAAGGGAAGAGAAAGGGAATAAGAGAAAATAATTTATGGATTGGAAAAGAAAACTGAAATAACTTTAATGAAACTAACAATAATAAAATGAAATATATGCAAAATAAATATTTAACCCAAGCCCCCTGATGGCAATTATTTCACCAACAACACTAATTGGAGCAGGCACTGGGGAGGCCCTAGACAGGACTCAATGGCAGACTGGAACCTGATTCAGGAGCTGGTTTCTGGAACTGGATTCAGGAACACATGCTTCAGGATCAAAGGCAGAACGGGCAGAAACCTCCTCATATGCCATTGAAGAAGAGAGTTTGACCTTCACCATTGCTCAGCTTTATAATGAATATGACATATATATGGGATGGGATACCTCGTTGGTCAGTTTGGGGACACCTGTCCTGTCAGCTCCTCCCCACAGGTGTGGCCTTTTACTTTCTGCACCCCCAGTGTGGCACACAAGATCCAGCAGTGACCTTGGTCTGCACAGGGGCAAGTATAAGCAAGATCCTTTCTCCATAGCTATCCTTGGTAGCAACTATAAACATAAAGACTTCTAGAAGCGGACATTGTCTGAAAAAACATGCCATTAACTTCAGAATATGCAGCTACTTAGAAGAAACTGAGCTGAAAAGCAAAATCACTGTACAGAATGAGTTCTGTTCTAGCTCAAAGCAGGACAGGAATGTTCATATGAAATATAATTTTAGCAAACATAGGTCAACCTGGGTGTGACCTTTATCAACACATGACTTGCCATTTGTTATCATTCATCACATCTCCTGAAATTAACTTGCATTCATTTAGCAGAACCATAAATGTTATGAGGAAGGTGACTTTAGATTTTTCACTAATATATATGTCATCTACATATAAAGCAATCAGCCTTTGCAGACATAAAGTATGTTTTTAATATTCCCCTAGAGTAAGGCTAGCTAAAGACAAATGATGTTAATGGAAGACTTGCAGAGGACAAAGCAACGTCCATCCTTTTGGCAGACTGGGGTAATGTTTCACATTCAGCTGTCTGGCATTTTTTGTACCATGATAAATGCTGCACGCTGCAGCTGACCCACTGTGAAATTTCATAGTGTTTTCATGGCATCACCAAATAGAACGCTGTGATTTTTTTTTTTTTTTTTTTTTTTTTTTTTTTTTTTTTCTTTTTTT
>JAAGNO010005047.1:0-17135 GCA_033439905.1 Ceryle rudis
AAAAAAGGAGGAAAAAAAGGAGGAAAAAAAGGAGGAAAAAAAGGAGGAAAAAAAGGAGGAAAAAAAGGAGGAAAAAAAGGAGGAAAAAAGGAGGAAAAAAAAGAGGAAAAGGAAAATTGTAGGGTTTTGTTTTGGTTTTTGTTTGTTTGTTTGTGTTTGTCTAACAGCAGCAACTGAGAAATTTCAAATGATATCTACTATTAGAATAATTAAGATGTGACAATTACTAGTCCAGGTTGCACCGCATTAACCCTGACACTGCTTTCTAGAAGGTACCAACTGTAAAACCATCCAATCTTTTAGATTACCTGTCCAACTAATATGGAGCGGAGAACAAAGATGCCTTCTCCTCTGGGATGATTTAACACTAAGAAATGTGTGCACCAGCCCAAGAAAGCTGTGTTTCAAATACCAAGCTGTAAAACAATAAGGTAGAAACTTCTGCTCCAGTAACACCTAAGAAAATCCATTTTCTGGCTTTCATTATTATTGTCAGAGGATTTACCTATTTGCAAAACAGTACTGCTAATAAGATTGATCTCTAACCTGTTTTAAGGTCAAAACATGCTTACAATGCCTGACAACACCAAAAAGTAGCCATCATTCATTTCTAGATCCAAAGTCCTTGACTTCTCTCTTTCACTCAGAAAAAAACATAAACATCCTTGGCCACGACTGCTTTTCTAAAGATTAAATCTGTAACTGGAATTGAGTATTTCATACTGTAAAATAGGAGGTGATCAATGCCTGAAGTCCACGTGACAGAAAGATGCAGCATTGAAAGAGCACTGGGATTTGAAGAAGGATGCATAGACTGAAAAAGGCAAAAAAGCTTTCATCCACCTGCCACATACACCTCAGAAATCTAACTCGTCAGGTCACCCATTCTTGATGGTGGTTCTCCTGTGGACACTGATGGATAAAATCTCTCAGCCCAACTTAGGATACAAAATTTATACACAAATTTTAATATATATTTGCCATGGCTTTTAAATTAAATCAACTGTTGTATTAAGATGGTTTAATAATAAGAATAATAAATAATAATAAAAAATAAAAATTAAGAAATAATAGTTAATAATAACTAAATTACCTTTTTTGTGTGTGTGAGTTTGATATTCAAAATATATGGGGAAAGTAAAAAACAGATTAGGATGCTGCAATAATTAATCATAGAATCTGAGACTCTCACTTTTCTAACCCAAACTAAGCTACCTTTCATTTACCTTAACTCTCTATATAAAGATCAGGAATGAGACAGATCAGAATGTCCTTTCTAAAGGTTTACAGATGGAGATTGTACATTGGATTCCCATTGCCACACTGGGAAAAAAAACAAACACACACTGCTGTGGTAACTCCTGAACATTTGTCTGTTTGGTTTATTAAGTTAGAAGTTACTGTCTGTGATATAACCAAACAAATAGCTACTGAAGTTGGAACAGCTCTTTCAATTAACATTCTCATACAAACAAGAACATTTTGCCTGTGAATGAGTAAGTGGCTGGTACAGGCAAGAAGAGTGACTTCTGTCTGGGGGAGACTGAAGAACGACTGCAACATCAGGGCACGATCACTCGTGGCAGCTCCCCCCCACTCACACACACTCTTTTCCAAGACTGCATTGCGTATGCTCTCTCCTATCAGGCAAACATCGTCAGTCAGAAGATGGGGTAGTATGACTGACATACCACAAACAGCTGGCTCCTTTCCCTCTCTGCAGCAGGAACACTCCGTAGCATCAGATCTCAGGCAGGAGAAGGTAGAGCTGGAGTGGCTTTACATGCTTATGCAGCATGGGGCTGAGAGAAGACCCCGCAACACACTCCCCTGCCCCTCCTGCATGATCCTTTCAGCCAGCCCTACACTAGGAGCCTCAGCACTCTCCTTCTCTCACAGCATGGCCCTTGGGTCAATTCCTTCCCTGTAAGAAGAAAGGCCACAATGTTAACCCAATGCTGGGTAAGGCAAGTGCCCTAAGGGACCACTGCAGAAATCTAACAGATCCATCAGGAAACCCCCAATCAAAACAACCAACCATATCCAGCACGCAGAGAAAATTACAGCACAAGGCAGCAGCTACATCCACCAGCACTGCTGGGAGGACTGCCCCGTGGGATGCTGCACCTGGCAACACCAAACCTGTCAAAGGTTGTAGATAATCAGTCACTGGGAAAGTAGTGTTTACTCTCAAGAGGCAACTAGAGTCTTCCCTTCCACCTCCTCCCAATCCTAAAGTGACAAACACACATGCACAAAAAAACTCACCCAAACCGTAACAGAAAACCATAAAATCATTCCTAAAAGTGTTCACCTTTTCTAAACGTGAAAGCAGCTCAGTGAAAATAAGACATATCGGAGAAAAGAACTGGGAGGAGACAGTGAAGGGAAGGCTAATGGAGACTGCAGAGCAGGAATGCACAGAAGACCTTAAGATGCCAACAGCCACATGTTCAATTAGAACAAAGAAGGTTATATTCGTGACCCTAATATTACAGCACACAAAACAAATACTACTAGAAAAGTAGTAGGATCTATCTTGGTCCTTTTGATTCTCAGCGTATCCTGACAGACCAAACAGAAATTGACTCCAGAGGTACAGTCACTGGACCAGCCAGACTATCCGGCGCACACTGCAGAACAGCATCAACAGGCTGGACCACATAACCTTTATTCAGGCAGCCAACACCTCTCCGATTGTAAGCACTCGGATGCTTGCATGTTTAAACTTTGAATTTATATGTTCAAACTTTTAGACATACTTAACTTGTTCAGATCAACTCATGCCATGTCCTGACTGGGTTTAATGAAGATTTAACTATATCACCTATTCTATTTTAGCAGCCTTTAATCCCCTTGACAAAACACCTTTTGTTGGCATTGACGGGATTGCTTTGGCTTTGCTTTAAATGAAAGATTGGCCAGATCAGTGCCTGATTAAACAGGGGGGCAGCAGACACCACTGTACCTTCTCAACAAAAGCAAAGCTGTGCATATAACTATGCAGGCACTAGCGTCTCTTTCCTCCTGTCTGAACTCTTAACAGAACTTCCACCAAGTCAAGTAGGTTGCTAATCAAAGGGGAAACTGGAAAAAGAAAAAGAACAGTAACATAATAATTAGAGGAACAAAATGCATTAAGCTCCTCCTAGCGATCACCATACTGCTTGAGAGTAGGACTGTCCTGTCAGATGTCACAGAAATTTATGCTTTTTGGAGTATGAAATACCAAACCTCTCCAACTACTAAATTAAAGCCAAAGTAGATTATGTCAATGCAATACATTTACTACTTTTATCTTTCATGCAGGTTATGGTATTTCAGTATGTAATCACAGGTATTAATTCACTTTATCAATAACTATTGGTTTACCTTATCAGATTATTCTAGTGCCACTGTAAATCTTCTCTGAGAGTGTACTCATCAAAGCATCTTCAACAGACGTGGATTTACGGCCTGTAAGCTGGAAAGTTAAACCTACTGTTAACACATCTAGGGAAATGGCCTCAATAATTACATTAATTATTTATGATAGGTCAAATTTGAAGTTAGCATAATTTAGTATTTTGCTGAAGAGCTCCAATCTAGGATATTTTAGTTGGCTTTGTGAGTAAATGAAAGTAGATCTGATTGAGGAGGTAGTGACATTGGAGATGTTCAGGTCTTGCAAGAATGGTGGTGTGTTCTAATGTCATGCCTCAGAGCACTCTGCAGAAATGATGGGATCACATTTTCACTTATTGTCTGCACTGTCTTCATGCTGGGATAGCCACTGGTGTGACTTAAGGAGAGCACTATAGAAGTGCCCATTCCCTCCTCTGTAATTACATCAGTGTGTCTCTCCCAATAAACAACAGAAATGGAAATTGTTACTGTGACAAATGGGTTTGGATTCAATGCTGAGCAAACACAAGAAATCAGAATGTAGGAAACGCGGGCAAACCTGAAAGCAGAAGATACTGGTGCTATTTTTTGTTGCTTTTCTAGCTCCTTTGAAGATAGAATAAAAAAGGCCTCACTTTAAGGTCACATTTGCATTTACCACGTAAATACATCTTGTTTCCATCTCAGCAACAGTCCATATGGTAACAGCCGTAACTGTCAAAAAAATCAAGCAGCTTTATATGAAAGTAACTTCTCTGACCCACCAGTAAACAATTCAGCCTTTTATATAGTACTGCTTTCTGTCCATGAACAATACCTAACATTTAATTCAGTTTGAGAGACTCGGTTAGATTTGTTCCATGGGAACTATGCAATACAGGGTGTCACCTGTTAAGATAAAGAGAGATTACACAAATATACTTGTGCATACTATACTGACTGAACTCAGTACAATGTTTTCTTCTAGATTCAAGTGGAGACGGAGTGGATGAGTACAGGATCATACAATAATTTAGCCTGGAAGAGATCTTTATAGGTCATCTGGTCCATTCCCTGCTAGCAGAGCTAATGCCAGATTAGATAAGGATGTTCAGGAACTTGCCCAGTTGAATAACAGTAGATCCCACAAACTTAGGTATCTGTCCACAAGCTGGTTCTGCTCATTTTTAAGATAGCAAATACAATTAAATCTTCCATGAGATCCTGCTATAATTGAGTATCTTATTAAATACTAAGTTCACAGTATAAATTCATGTAAGTAGTTCACTTCAAAGAATTTTGTTCTATTCAGATTCTTATCCAATACTTATTATTAAGACAGATATATTTTAATTGGCAGGGAAAGTAGTTTCTACCCAGACAAGTTTACTGTAAGTTTTAATACTGCTTTTCTCCCTTGAATTCCTGAACAAACTCAGCATAATCCAACCCATCTAAGTAGCCTGTGAAGGAACTGAGACAATTATGTGTAAAACTCAGAAGCCTGATGATTTATTTTGCAGTTTAACTTGTTTGCTTTATTCTGTTTTCAATTCTTTCTTTTCTCTTTTTTGGGGCAGCAATCAGAAATTTACCACAAACACAGCATTTTCAAATATTAGACTAGATTCTACCATTGCCTTGTGAAACCTAACACAGAACTATCCTAGATCATCTTTTCTGCAAGGAACTGAATATATTTACTATAGAAAATGCAATTCGACATCTTTCTTTAAGTCTTGGGGCTAGTACCTTGTAATATGTTGTTTATCAGCAACATATGCAAAACTCCAGTGGCATAGCTTTGAATCTTTTTGTAAATAATGACACTGAGAAAATGGAACATTTGGTTTCAACCAAAGGATATTTTGGTTATCATAGGGGAAAAAAAAAATAGTTTTTTTCTGAATTACTACACATCAAAATTGATTAGAAAACTAAATAGTTTGTGTTAGATTGTGCAAATATGAAGGCAATTTTCATTAATATGATTTTATCCCTCACTATTTAGCCATTTAAGAGACATCAATTTCTGTCTTTCAGTGGTTATTGTAAAAATACTATGTGGCATCTGCCCACTACTCTGCATTTTCTGTGCCTTCCGAAATATTTCAAATCATTGTCCCGTAACTGCCTACTGAAATAGTCACACATTCATCAGATTTAACACCAACTTCAACCTCTTTAGAGAACTGCGGAGTGTAAAACTACACAGTGCCAATTAGTGTCAACAGATGCGACTAAAACTGCATAAAAGCTTTCAGGAAGTGACCTTTAAATAATAAAAAATATCCCACGGTTTGAAATAATCTGAATCAGATGTAACAGGTAACTCTTCTATACCCCTTTGCAAGATATGCATTAATGAACCAAACATAACTATCATCATGAATTCAATTTATACATAACGAACACAAGCGAAAATCCTAACAATTAGCTAACAAAGCAACATGATTAACTCCTCTCGAGTTATCTACTCACATTTCCTTATCTTTTAATAAAAAATGATCCTTCCAGTAATTTCATTGGGATGTTGTAGCTTTAGTGGTACTGACCTAAAGAAGTTAGCAAGGCAATTATTCAAAGATGAGGTGCTCATTAAAGTAGTAATTTTAAATCAATGAATAAAAATGAAAAAAAAAAAATATACAGAAACCTTGCCTCTCGTCTTAATGTCATTAGCAAGTTGCTTTGAGATGTGAAAATTAAGCATTATCCGATAAAAATGTCAAATTATCTGTGTTTTGCCCAAGTCTGGTTTGTTTTACAGATGTGCTGCAACATTCACCATATACAGCTCCAAATCACTGGTCCCACAGTGCTGAGATGCATTTAAAGCTTGCACTGGAGTTGGTGCGTGGCATGTTAAATGCCATTTCAAACAATGGTTATGACATGCAATTCCTGGGAATTTCCATGACTGATTCTGGGACCTGCAGTCCTGCACAAGGTGTTACAAATCCACAAGATGTTCTTGAGTGATTCATTTAGCATTCAAGTATCTGATTTAAAGAAGAATTAAGTAAAATTGTCAGGAGTTTATTACCCATTCTCTACATATCTGAGCTGCTCAAGAGCTCAGGTCTTCTTTCCACATGACAACAAAGCAATTACTTTTAAGCATATCCTTCACAGAATCATTCCGGCTGGAAGAGACCTTCAAGATCATCAAGGCCAACCTTATTCCCAGCCCTATCAAACCCACTAAACCATATACCTAAGCACAACATCTACCCAGCTCTTAAACACCTCCAAAGATGAGGACTCCACCACCTCCCTGGGCAGCCTGTTCCAATCCCTCACAACTCTTTCAGTAAAGAAATTCTTCCTAACATTCAGCCTGAACCTCCCCTGGTTCAACTCCAGGCCATTTCCTCCTGTTCTATAGCTATCTTCTGTATCCGATTGTCCTGTCCACAAAGATATTCTTGTGCTTTCAAAAAAAAAAAAAGTTCCAGTGGATTTTCAAATCAGGCACCTAATGGGCAGACAAACATAGAAAGTACATTCTGCAAGGCATGAACAAACTCATCTTGTCCACCACACCTTCCCCCATTAAACTCTACTGATAACAGATAAGTAGACCTCTAGATAAAAAGCATTAACATGTACTCATTTTTGAAGTATATATACTCGGGTCTCCTTTAATAAGACTAAGTTGATTTAATTCTCACTGTAGAGCTACAGCTTGTTGGCTTTATCTCAAAATATTCTTACTAGCTGGAAGAGTCTAGCCTAGTAAGAAAGAAAAGCTGACTATTGTTTCTTCACCTAACATGCAAATTCTGCCAAATTACTTGCACTCAGGGTATCTGTAGATAGGTGTGAAAGCAATTACAGAGATACCTAGTCTATTTTTGCTTCTATTTTCTGTTCAAAATTTACCCATTTCAGAAACCAAAGTAAAGGCTTGGAACGAGTAATATTCTGGGCTTCACAACACATCTCATTTTCCCTATCAGTACTACAGAAGTTGCAGAAAATCTGGTACTACTCAAGAACAGCAACAGATAAAATTATAATTTTTGCCACATTTTATTCCATCATTATTACTTTTTCAAGAATGACAAGAAGAAAGGGATTTCCTTGTGGTTTGTCAGAAGATTGCTTCTTCCAGTCTACAGAAAACCAGCACAAGATATTTTGATAAAAACATTTGGTGCAGAGGAAACCTGAGGACAATATGCAAAGACTTCTCTCTACAACTCTTGACAGATCCTCCTCAAATGTCAGACTTGTTAGTCTGTGGCAGGGGGTCAATAATTCCTATGTGGAGGGAGTTACCCTTCTCAGTGAGGCCCAAGCGCTTAAGAATCTGGGACTAGTTGCAGCAGGAACATGAACTGGACAAAGTAAGTTGTTCCAGAAGATCTGGAAACCAGTAATGAAAACTTAGCTAGATACAGCAGACAAGTCTCTGAAACGCAACTCACAGCAGCGGCTCCTGAACTGAGACACTGTAGAGTGCCCCTGCCACCAGAGAATCACATGTGCCACAACTGTGAAATATCTATCAGCTCTTCTTGCTGGCCATTACCTGGATTTTAAAGACTCCTCATGTTTCTGGCATGTTTAAAAGATGGAAGAAAATAAACATTTTTGCACACTTTATATCATAAGTTTCTTGTGTTTCAGTCACCAAAAGAAACTTCACTTTAAAACAAAAATCAGACTACTTCCAAACCAACAGGGGACAACTGACAAGAAGTTTCTGAAGCTTGTATGTGACATCTGTAGCTCTGCTGCACACCTGATAACCCTAAAATGGACACAACTGCTGCATTATAGGGAGAGACGATTTTCCTACTTACCTTGCCTGCCTTACTTGACATGAAGATTATCTCATCCTCTCTTTAGCTGTATTTTCTTACTTGCAAAAAGTAAGTTTTGCAAAAAGTAAAATTTCAAAGTTGTCAGAGATTTAGATTTAAATCTAATCTGTATTGTGCACACTGAATCAGCTTTGGCTTAGAAAATTTACCTTGCATACATGTTGCACGTGCTACAATATGCCAATTTAATAAAATAAGGAGCAAACACATTAACAGGAGCATGACACTGTCAGTGCTATCTTGAATTCTGCAGAACAAGTTTCCAGAATTCCATAAATCATTATAAAATTCCATAAATCACAATTCTAAACAACTTAGAAATACAAAGAGTTCATGTCCACGTAGGCATTTATTTCATTATCTGACATAAAGAAAGGCTACCTGGGATGGGAGAGACATGATCTCCTTTCTTCCTTTACATCTTGTCCAGAAAGGCATTAAGGTATTCCGCAGCTATCCTGCCATGTATCACCACTTGTTTGTGAAGGACCAGCTACCAGCTCTTTAAAGAGTTAGAGCTAACCACATGCCTCCCAAAGGAGGCTAATTAGTCTTACCAAGAACAATCCTGAGGAGAAAGACTAGGGCATGCTGGTTGATGAAAAGCTCAACATGAGCTAACAATGTACGAACTCAGCTCAGAAAGACAACCATATCCTGGACAGCATCAAAAGAAGCGTGACCAGCAGGTCAAGGGAGGGGATTCTGCCCCTCTACTCCACTCTTGTAAGACCCCACCTGGACCAATGTGTCCAGCTCTGGAGCCCCCAACACAAGAAGGACACGAATCTGTTGGAGTAGGTCCAGAGCGGGACTGCAAAGATGATCAGGGGGCTTGAGCACCTCTCCTACGAGGACAGGCTGAGGGAGCTGGGATTGTTCAGCCTGGAGAAGAGAAGGCTCCGGGCAAACCTTACTGCAGCCTAGCAGTATCTGAAGGGGGCCTACAAAAGCTGGGGAGGGAGTTTTTACAAAGGCCTGTAGTGACAGGACAAGGTGTAGTGGTTTGAAACTGGCAGAGGGTGGATTTAGACTGGAAATAAGAAGGAAATTCTCCACTCTGAGGGTGGTGAGACACTAGCACAGGTTGCCCAGGGAAGCTCTGGCTGCTCCATCACTGGTTGCATTAAAATCCAGGCTGGATGGGGCCTTCAGAAACATGGTCTAGTGGCAGGTATCCCTGCCCTGGCAGGGGATAGGAACTAGATGATCTTTAAGGTCCCCTTTCAACCCAAACCATTCTATGATTCTAGTCTGCTGCAAAAAACAGCAAAAGAATTCATCTGTACTTGAGTGCAAGCCAGATCCCAGCATAAATCCTAGGTCACTGGGAAGGAAGACAGAAGTAAAGGTCTCTTCAGATCTGCACATTGAATTAGCTTTGTTATATATTTAAATAATAAACGAGTCCTGAAAATTACCTAATTTCATCTCTTGGCTAATATCCTCCTCAAATTCTCTTGTAAAAGAAATGAGATAATTCATCTTCTGAAGTTAAATAACATGAAGCAATTTCTGCTCTAGCATCAAGCCATGATTATGGCCCTTTAAAAATGACTCCTAGATGAGAGGGAAACATGGAAATGATATCGTAATGTCTTCAGTAATATTTCCTTTACTTTACAATCACGTTACCCAAAACTGTTTCATATCAGTCTAGCCAATAAGTAAATCAATACTCAAATCTAAACAAAAACAGACACATAAAAATATGCAAGAATACTATAATGAAAAAAAGATTTTAAAATAGCACCTGCCTCCAGTACTCTGTCTGTCTCCAACACTGCATGAGAACTGGCAAGCACTCACAAGAAACACAGGATGGCCTCACTAACCTTGAGAAATTTATAGGAGAAATTTGCCTGCCCACGCAAGTGCTTGACATTCAAAAATAACTTCCTGAAATACAACCAGTGTGCAAAAGTTCAGCCAACTAATGGGTTTTAACTAGACAAAATCAGTACATTTTTATGATTAACTTGACAGCTTTGGCTCCACACTTCATCTTTTAAATGCCACGTACACCTCAGCTGGAGCACATCAATAGCAACATTGATTTTTTTTTTTTTTTTTTTTTTTCACTTCAGTGAAATTACTCATGTTATGCAGTTGTACTGATACTGCAAAATTAAAGAAACTATTTGGATATTTGAGACCATTAACTCAGTCCTCTTCCAGGTATGTGTCTTGACTACGTCTCTGTATATGGCTAGAGGTTTAATAATATCTGTTCATGGTTCCTTTTCTTGTCTCCTCTTGAAACTCGCACTGAAATAAACCCCATATCACAAGTAATAGCTATATTCTTTAAAAACTGAAGAGAATATAGAGGTAAAATGTAATATTTAAAGGCTTCCTGCTGTTTTTCCCACCTCAGTGTTGAGAATAATCTCAAACATCATCCAATGTACTGCTAGACAGGTTTTGTGCTTCCACTGCTCCCAACTTGTTTCTTCCATAGTTGGAAAGTCTTTTAACTGCAGGCGTGTTATGGAATCTTAGTTCTGATTTAACATTCATGCCTGAATCCTATACATTCTCTAGCGTTTACTTGGCAATTGTATTCTGGTATTAATGGTCTAATGATGTCCACAGGGCATCTTACTTGAAAACGAGCCTTCCTCATGAGCTGAAGTCTACAATGTTGTTAGCTGTCCCATTTCGCTTTGTTCTCTCTCGTCTGGATCTTGCCCCGTAAGTGAGATGGGTAAGGATTTCAAACAGGAACTGGGGAGAACACACAGGCTGCCCCACCCTGTGAAAGGAAATATTTCCCCTTACATTCCAGCAGACGATGCCTAACGTTCAACAGGATTGAACGTCCACAGCAATGGAGCTTTAATTGAACATATCGCTCTCCTGAAGCAATGAAAGAATATCTGCTCTTATTTAAACGACGTTAGGAATCTTCCTCTTTAAAAAATTGCTAGATGCTAACATACTGCAAGAGACAACTAGTTACTTTGCAAATAGACTAATTAATTTTAAATGAATGCTTCACATGGTTCAGAAGTCTAAAAATGTTGTAATAATTAAGCATGAAAACAGTATTTTCTCCATTCATAGAGCACAAAGTAATAATTATCTAAAAATAATTTTTATCTCTCATTTACATACAGGTAGGTATTTTAGTGTATATAAAGGTAAATATGGGGGATGGAATCCATAAATTTTCAAATCAAATTCTATTTCCTCTTTTCCAGGTCATTCTTATAAACTGGACTTTCTTTTAAATGGCATCCTCAAAAAGGCGGCCACTCGCTCCTCACTTTACACCACACGACTGCTACGTCAGTTAGCAAAATTTTGCCTTAAGTTTAGATTTTTTTATTTCTCTTTTTTTTTCTGAACCTTTTCTTTAGTCAATAGGGAAAACATTGGACAAAAGGAAATGCAGTGGGGTTTTTATGTTAATTTTTATTTTGCCTGTTCAAAAGTTAGACTGGAATCTCAAGGACAGCTCATAGAAAGTAAAGTGCAGCTCATATCAGTGTAACTGTTTTCCTGTGTGCCTTTGCATTTTCCTAATAAAGTTCCATAATACAGGCAAAATAAGTTTAAAATTACTACTTTGGTCTTACTAGGTGACAGAAATCTCTAAGTCATACTTATAACAGTAAGTAATAACTTGGGATTTTTAGTATCAGTAATGTTTTCTTAGGATTAGTCCTTATCTTACACAGAGTGCTTATTTGCTACAAGTATGACTGATCCCTAACAACTGCATCTGCATTCAATTCAATTCTCCTGTGTTCAATAGGCCAACATCACCTCTGCCTTTTATTACAAGAGGAAATAAAATTGTCAGTCCTTATTAACAAAACATTTGGACTCTAATCTGAAATCTTCTGTATACTTTTTACTGGATTTTTGATGAATAAGACATTGTTGACATGTCTAATTTTACACAGGAGCAAAATACTGATAATGGGCAGAATTAAATAGCAGACAGTGTCATATTAGGAAGGCTTTTAATGCACTCACTAAAGAATATATGTCCTAGCAATGTCTGTTGAAACATTATGTTCATTTAAATTTCATTAAAAAAAAAACAGAAATAAAACTACAAAAAAAACCCCATCCAACAACAACAAAAATAAAAACACAAACAAAAAAAACCCAAATCTGAACATTTTGTTTTCACAACAAGGTGTATGAAAATGGTGTTCCATTAAATATCTTCTGAATTCTTTTTTTTTTTTAACAGCAGTATTTTAGCTCAAAGTGAAAACAAAAAATAGACATTTATTAAATGGCAGCAGGCCACAGAAGACGCTACAGATAATTCCACTGAAACCAGTGGGTTTATCAGCACCCACAGCGATTGCAAAGAAGAAATTTTCTAACGTGCGACCTGCAAAAGAAAAGTTACTTGTAACAGCTCCATGCTTTGCACATGTTTTACACAAGACTTCCTCCTTAAAGCTAACAGTTACAGTGTCAAGTAAATTACAGAATATAAGAAAAGCCTTAAAATCACAGAGAATTACTCAAATTATTATGCTGCCTTTGGCAAAAATACCTGGTGCACAAAATTACTTGAAGTTTGACTACCTTGGGTTCATGCAACTTTTAAAAAACTCCCATCTATTAATCTT
Source organism: Ceryle rudis (assembly GCA_033439905.1). Classification (NCBI taxonomy): domain Eukaryota; kingdom Metazoa; phylum Chordata; class Aves; order Coraciiformes; family Cerylidae; genus Ceryle; species Ceryle rudis. The sequence continues at coordinate 12,794 of JAAGNO010005047.1, forward strand.
GCAGATATCACTACTAATACTCAACATCACAACATTCCTACGTTCTTCGGTCTGCAGAAACAGGCTTCACTCGGTATCATCGTACGTGCTGCTCTCAATGTGACCAGTTCTGCCTGAAGACTATCAGTTGACATCTCCTCCACAGCAGATGGAGGAGTCAGGTCCATTCTCTCTCTAACCTACTACTTTGAGGAACACTTTCAAGCCTGTTAACATAAGGAGTTCTGTCATTCCTTTGACATTTGTCTTGAACACTGTCTATTGAAAAATGGACTAATAAAAATCTAATATAACTACTCTTACATGATTTCAACCATTACTTTCAAAATAAAATTGTCTGCCTGACTGATTTCAGTGTGAGGCTATTTACTTTCAACACTTCCACTCAGAAATTTTTCTTTCTTTCACTATTTGTCCCGACTTTTTGCTGTTTACAGTTCAGCTGAGCTGAACGTACCCTTTCTGTGTACATTCCCAGCCCAACACTGAGAAGAGCTGCACCAAAATCTTCAGACATTTCATAGTTATTCACACAACACAAAGGTAGGTATTTAGATTATTCAGGATGCAAACAAATCGCTAGCTATATACATAGAGATTTCTATCTGTCTGTACAAATACAGGGGATTTATTTGTTCCAAAAACTTGCAAATCTTTATTACCCTGACTCTGCCATAGAGGCTGGACACGTGTGAGGATTTGCAGTCAATCCTTACTGAACATGAAGCTAACTAAAGCAGCTTAGACAAGATCTTTTATTTGATGGCAGAGAACTAATCTTGGATTCAGTACAATGTGTACAATCTAAAATCACTATAGTGATTTTATCACCCTACTCTTTTCATCATCTACACGTTACAATTGCAAGCAGACTATAATCCCCATACTCCTACACTGCAGTGCCCCATCAATTTACAGTACCCATAGCCAGCACCGCTGCTTGTCAACGGCATGGTCAGACTTCTCACTCATCTCTGCCTCCTCAAACAAAGCTGTGGAAATCATCCATCTAAATCCTCCCTGATCACCTTGCAGTGATCTCACTTCCAGAGCTGTTCAAACATATGGCCAGCAATCAGGCCATAGCTAACATCACATTTACCAGAGATGTTTGGAACAGCTCAGTGTCCCCTCTTTGCCTTTAATTTCAATTTATACGTATGTCACTCCCTTGAGACATTCTTACGCTGCCGAAGCGGAAAATGGTATCCGTATGCATTAAAAATATAACACTGCTGCAGAAAATGTGAAAACTATTGCGTGATAAATCCTCCATACTGCTTGCAATAAACACAACTCAGAAACAGGACAAAGTTCATATCAATGCACATCCTGTGCACTTCATAAGCCAAGGTTTCTTATACGTCAAATCATAGGAAAAAGGTTCAAGAACGACTGTATGTTTTGGAGTGTTATTACAAAACCAGGTCTGTTGAGCTATATGCTTACAGACACGAGTTTAGCTTCCACAATGAATAAAGAACTTCAGAACGCTCATGAAGTGTCAAACAGGCACCTACTGAATCTGATTCTTGAAAAAAAAAAAATCTTTACTTGTGTCCTATCTGTGTATTTAACTCACTGTTCTATCCAAACCAAAGTGAAATATATTAACTTGAAGCCAGAAAGTGTAAGCCTCAGATTTCAGGTGCTTTCTTTAGGAAACAATGCTTCAAGAGCTAAACAGATATATAATATTTTTTAAGCATTTCTGAGATTTCTTTTTTTTTTTTTTTTTTCCTTTACAATCCAGATTTCAGTAAAATTTCAGTACTTTGTACAAAAGTAAATTCATGATTTGGTCACTTCTAGGTGTAGCCCTTGTTCTAGGTGACGTCCAGTACCTTTCTTACAAGAAATATGTGACAGAATTGGTAGAGAAAATCACAGTGCTGACAGGCTGGAGTATTTAGAGATTGAAACCAAGTCAGGCAGGATGCTTATGCTCTCACTGTTCTAGCTCAAGGAGTATTTACACAGGATCTGCAACACAGAATAAATGTACATATGGCAGAATTACTGCTGCATTTCCTGGTGAACGAACACATGAAATACTGAAGCATGGGTTATGTACGTAAGGAAAGCTTCTGAGAGAGCATGAACTTCAAAGGAGTACAGCAGAAATTATAAAGTTTGTTACAGAAAAAGTCAACATTGCATGCAGGATAACTTAAGACTCACTACTTATTTCCTGATTTTATTTGAACACTCTACTACTGGCTAAAGATAATGTGAATATAAATCCTCATTCTAGACATGGGATTTAAAGACCTGATTAAAAGAGAGCTAAGAAGTATTTCTCGGAGGACAAGACTTCTGTTATTTCTGCTACAATGTGTATAAATATACAGGCATATGTACACTTACATACAAATGTATTATATATAAAATATGTATGTATAAATATAGGATTGGCAAATATGGATTGAAACACATAAAATAGCCATTCCCAGATTTTAATACTGGCCTCTTGGCTAAAGAATAATACTTCCTACAATGGGTTTGTTTATTACTATCTTCCCCTGGTTTCAAAGTTTGTCTATAACTTAATACATTTGCAGCCTGATGCATGTTTGATTTAATGAGCTTTTGAATTTTGCTCTTCTTGAACACTGAAGATTTTCTCCCACTCAGCATGTGATTGTAGCCATGAGAATATATCCTATAGTTCTTCATGGAACAGTATCCCATAATGAATAAGGACATAAAAGAATCTTGAGGCTGTAGCACTGTGAGCATTTAAATAAGCTGATTTTTCTAGGGATATTTTTCTTTGTTATTATATTAATCCAGCCCGGTTACTAGCTACATCTTTAAGGAATCCAAGCAGTATAATTTACTGATGAGTTATGAATGATTGAGGTACTCTCTTCCACTAAATGTTCCCATTTCAGGCTTCAGGTTTCGCTGGGCTGTCTTTCAAGGCTTAGTGACCAGTGTCACGGAACTGAAAGATTCTGTGTTTTCTCTTAATGAATACTCTGGACAAAACCCGAAAGATGGCAAAATTACAATCTACCTAACGATCAGTAGCAGATTCTCTTCTGTGATTCCTACAGATTAGTCAAAAAAGTTAAAATATTAGATCATAGGTGATGCAGAGATTATCACTTGAAATAAAGAATAGGGAGCTTTGCATTAGAGTATTTCAGCATGCTGTGCAGAAGTGAAGGCTAACATTGAAATTTCTCCTTGGGTATCCTTCTTAATATCAACTTAATTAAAATCACAAAAGGACATTTAGAGCTTTTACTGGACTCTAACTAACCCATCCTGTTAATGAACATAATTATTGAGGCTTATTTTTTTAATCTGCAGTAGACTGTGATCATTGAGCTTTGTCTCACATTATTCATCTGTGTTAATTGCATGTACAGTACTATATCAGCAAGGGTAGGGAAAGAAAGATGTGTAGTCACGTGTTTGAAATTCAGATACGGGGATCTTTCGGGGGTTTGTTTATATTTTTTGTGTAATTTATTAAATTTATGGTTGGATGCTGAAGTGTTTATTTTGCCTAGAAAGAAAGTGATACTTTTTCCCAAGTGAGATCTGCTGGCATGCACAGAGTCTTGGATTTTCCCTTTTCCCTGTTTTATGTTCTGTTGACTTTAGATTGTGAACTGTTTATGGCAGAGACGTTTTCCTTTTATGATTATACAGTGCTTCAAGTAATGGGAAACCAGTTCTAACTGGAGTCATCTAGGGAAACTATAATTCTAAAGGGGTTATGTAATTTATAACATACCATTTTCCCATCTTAAATTGGTAAGTTTTGAGATAAGCAGAATTAATACAAATTGTTTGCTTAAAAAGGACAAGAGAACTACATCTCCAAGGAAAACCTTCGTGACTGGGGATTTGAAAAATGAATATTAGATGTAAGGTAGGCCCTTTTTATTGCCTGCCTAATACTTCCAACATAAAACTGTAATTGAGCATAAAACCATAAATTCTTTTAGCACAAAACATTTCTTATTAAGATAAACCTGTCAGTATGATGATACAAGTAATAACCTTGGATTACAAGAATGTGGGCTAGAAATCTTTATAAGTAATCTCACAAAAGTCCTCCCTTATTGACTTATATTTTAAGAATCAATTGCTTCAGATTTTCACTGGATTGAGGAAATAGTTGAAAAAGCTAGAATAAAATGTATATAAAATACCGATATCCTTATTTCTGCTTTCTCAAAACTTCAAGCACAGGAATGACTACTATGATTTTCTTTTTTTCTTTTTTTTCTTTTTTTCTTTTTTTTCTTTTTTTCTTTTTTTTTTTTTTTCTTTTTTTTTTTTTTTTTTTTTTTTTTTTTTTGTGTGTTTCTAAGTGTCCCTTTGA